>CAMXCT020001591.1:563025-712456 GCA_947184155.2 Cladocopium goreaui | reverse complement strand
GGCGGCAGAGCTGCAGCTAACGGAGAAGCTTCGGCAGCCTGACTTGCAAACCATCTATACAAGTGTTGCAGCACTCTCACCCACATGTCACGTACTGACTGCAACCATGCCAGACATCCAGCAAAGCTGAAGACGTTGTTCAAACATCACATCTGAGGGCAGGCCTTCAACTGCCACAATTCCGCAGGTGGGTCCGAGGTCACACATCATGCAGGTATCCAACAGCCAAGAATGCTGCATTCAGGATTTGAGCATCCGGCCGGAATGGACGCAACGGCCGAAGGGGCCACAACTTCCTCGTGGCAACAGGTCTGCGTCAAAACAACCCAGGCAGCCGAAAGGAGAAGAAGGCGAGCGCGTAGGGCAAACAGAGTTAGCAAGGCGACCCTTGAAAGCTGGGCGTGCGAAGTCCGAGTTGGTGAGGCGACTTTTTACAGGCGTAGTTGGAGATCCAACCCGAAGAATCGGACATGACACTTAACGACGACGACATCGACTGAAAGCTTCTCATGCACTATTGAAACCATCTGAAACGAACGGAATAGCTCAAAAAGCCGACTGCAGTGTGATGATAAGACGTAGCAAAATCAAACGACATCACTGCAACAACATGTCAGACAATTCATCTGCAGAAATTCACTTGAAACAGCCTTCATGGTTGAAAGCCCATGTCTGCACTTAATAGCCCGACCTCTATGTGGCCAGCAGTGCCTGGCACGTCTCGGCACGGCTGCAATTTGTACATGCTGACATCCTATTGCACGCTCACTGCGAGACTTGTCACCAGTCTTGCACCTGCAATTGGGTGTGAAGCTGTAGCAGCGGACATCAGAGTCACCTGCACCGGGTCCCACCGACAAAGCATACTCGCAAGAAGCGCAGCGAAAAACCTGACCCAGACAAAATTGTTGTCCTCTGCTGCAACAAAGTACAAAACAATGCATTGCAAAAAGGCTATCAACCAAACCTTGGATGCAATTGGACAAGTGACAGCTGGGTCTGCAAGCAACAATCGACAAGTGTCCAGCCTCTGGCATTGCCCCTGGAGCCATCATGGGCATCAAGGGCGACAACGCCGCATCGCCAACAGCTGAGGCCTACTCAATAAGCATCACGACATGTTGGGGGTGGTGACGCTGCCGGTGAAGGCAACATGATTATGCTACCCAAAAAAGTTTCGAGAGGATCATCTGCGGAAATTCAAAGGCCTCCATGGTTGTCGAGCCCATCGCCATAGTTGATAGCAAGATTGGACAAGTGCCAGCTAGTTCTGCAAGCAACCATGGCCAACTGTCCAGCCTCTGGCATTGCCCCTGGAGCCATCATGGGCATCAAGGGCGACAACGCCGCATCGCCAGCAGCTGAGGCCTACCCAAGAAGCATCAGGACATGTTGGGGGGTGGGGACTCTGGTGGTGAAAGCAACATCAATGAAAAGTTTCGAGAACGATCATCTGCGGAAATGCAAAGGCCTCCATGGTTGACGAGCCCATTGCCGTAGGTGATAGCAAGACCTCTGTGTGGCCAGCAGCGCCTGCCACGTCTGGAAGGGAGGGCTGCAATTTGTAACATCCTATTGCACGCTCGCAGTGAAACTTGTCACCAGTCTTGCACCTGCAGTAGGGTTCGAAGCTGTAGCAGCGCACATTGGAGTCACCTATGCAAATCTGTGGACACAGCAGAGTCGCAAGGCGCACACGGAAAAACAGCCACGCAGACAAACTTGTCGTCCTCTGCTGCAACAAAGGACAGAACAACGCATTACAAAAGGGCTATCAACCAAACCTTGGACAAATTGGACACTTCACAGCTGGGTTCTGCAAACAACAATGGGCAACTGCCCGGCCTCTGGCATTGCCCCTGGAGCCATCCTGGGCATCAAGGGCGACAACGCCGCATTGCCAGGAGCTCCTGATGTGGTCTGCACGCAAGAAACAACCTGCACAACTAGCCACCGCATCTTTACCGAGCTTTACTCCGCATATAGGCCTGCACCAGCCACCACGACTTCAGGCATTGAAGGATGCCTATCCAACCGAAGGAATCCGAAAAGATATTAACATCGACACATCTAAGAATTGAGGGCCTCTGACATCGCTGCATAACCGATTGCGCACTCAGGATCTGAAAATTAAGACGAAGGTGCAGCATAAACGGACATGCTTTCATCCGCAGAAATTCACCTAAACCGGCCTCCGGGATTGAGGAGCCCATTGTTGCAGTGAATGGCGCAACATCTATGTGGTCAGCAACACCTGCCCCTTCCCAAAGGTAGAGCTGCAATGCGTATATGTTGACATCAAATTGCATGCTCACTGTTGCACCAGGGTTTCGCACCTGCCGCTGCAGTAGCAGCTGTAGCAGCCGGCACCGGAGCCGCCTGTCCCAAATCCGATACTTCGGGCACCGAAGATGCCTAGCCAATCCGAAGAAGCAGAAAAGACCCTGACCTCTACACTTCTAAGAATTGAAGGACTCTGACATCGATTCGTAGCCAATTGTGAACTGATGATCTGAAAAACGAGGACGAATTTGCTGCATAAACTGACATGCTTTTATCCGCAGAAATTCACCTAACACGGCCTCCGTCATTGACGAGCCCATTGTTGCAGTGGATAGCGCCACGTCTACGTGGCCAGCAACACCTGCCCCTTCCCAAAAGTAGTGCTGCAATGAGTACAGTATATGTTGGCATCAAATTGCATGCTCACTGTTATGGCAGCGTTTCGCACCTGCCGTTGGATTAGCAGCTGTAGCAGCCGACATCAGAGCCGCCTGCCCCAAATCTGATGGAATCCAGTCATGACTTCTTTGTTTTTGACTTCGGGCACGGAAGATGCCTATCCAACCTGAAGAATCGGAAAAGACACTAAACTCGACACATCTAAGAATTGAAGGACTCAGACCTGGATTCATAGCCGCGTGTGAAATCATGATCTGAAGAAGGAGGACACAGTTCCAGCATGAAGTGACATGCTTTCCTCGACAGAAAATCACCTAAAACGGCCTCCGTGCTTGAAGCGCCCATCGTTGGAGTTGATAGCGCAACATCTACGTGGCCGGCAACAGCTGCCCCTTCCCAAAAGTAGAGTTGCAATGAGTATATCCTGATATCAAACTGCACACGCACTGTTTTGCCAGCGCTTCGCACCTGCCGTTGGATTAGCAGCTGTAGCAACCGGCATCGTAGCCGCCTGCCCCAAACCCGATGGAATCCACTACTGACTCGTTGTTTCGACTTCGGGCACTGAAGATGCCTAGCCAACCTGAAGCAACGGAAAAAACACTAAACGCTACACATCTAAGAATTCAAGAACTTTTACATCGATGCGTAGCCGATTATACCTCATGATCGAAACAATTCCGACCAATTTGCAGCATAGACTAACATCCCGTCATCCGCAGAAAATCATCTAAAACCGCCTCCGCGAGAGAAGAGCCCAGCGTTGCAGTTGATGGCGCAACGCCTATGTGGCCAGCAACACGTGCCCCTTCCCAAAAGTAGAGCTGCAATGAGTATATCTTGATATCAAAGTGCATGCTCACTGTTATGCCAGCGTTTCACACCCGCCGCTGGAGTGCCAGCTGGAGTCGCCTGCCCCAAATGCGATCGAGTCCAAAAAAACAAAGCCAATGGATGCAATTGATCACGAAGAAGCGTGCCTGCCGCCTCGCTTTTTTGTCCACGAGGGGGCGGGGGCCATCCACAGCAGCACGTCGTGGCATGGCAAGTAGCTTGGAGGCAGCGCGCGGAAGAAAAGCCCGCACTGAAGCGGCTGCAAACACAACGAGAGACCGTTCCCCCGTTGTACACACTGATCAACAGCCATCGCTATACCTCTAAACAGATGCTACCAGTGAGAGACAAACAAAGATGAAGACTCTAATCGTGAGCATGCCTTGGCAACGAACAGCATGCAGGCATGGAACGCAGTTGTGGAAAGACATTCTTGCAACAAGTATTTATCAGAAATACTTACGCGCTGCTTAGTTCCATGAACAGATGAAGACTCTAATCGACATGATGCCCTAGCACGTAGTACAGTTATGCGAAGGCATCAGATTTGCGCACCACATGCAGATTGCACACCTTCTGCCGATTGCACACAGGCCGATTCTCAGTCCCAAGCAAACGGGCGCAATGCAGCATCCAGCAAATTCTCCTCAGAAGCAAACAAGCTAACCATGAAGTTCATCCATTGACGCAGCCAATATAAACCGGAATATGGTTCATTCATAAACCATGCAAGAACCACCAACTAGCAGTTCTTGCACTAATCTTCTGATCCAGTTTATTAACCCCTAGAATCTCGAATACGTTGCTTGTCATCCTCCAGTAACCATTGATCGACTACTTAACACCTTTAGAATCCCGAAACATCTTGCACCATCTCCTATTATCGAACACCAAAATTGTTGGTTACGAAGTCAGAAATTAGAATATCCGGAAGCATAACTTTCTCGTTCCCTGGTCGTCCAGCATCTCGATCCAAACACAAGCCAACCGGCCTGGTGAGTTGTACTGGTCGCACAGCATTCCCCCTGGAAAGCGCGAAACTTCCCTTTTCCCCAGCTTCCTACCCCAGGCGATGAAGAGGACGCCAAAACCGGCACGCTGTCTTTCCAAGACTAAACACAAACAGTTTGATAGTGAAACAACAAATCCGCACACACGCCGCAGACACTGTGAGGCTTTGTTCGACAACATGGTTCGTGACCACACACAGGCATTCAGCAACGCAACAAACTGATGGCCTTCTTGTGAGCTACGAGCATTTCCAAAACAAAACAATAAACACTGATCCGCCAACCATGCAGACGGTGGCTTTGATGTCCAAACAAGTCCTTTACAATGCATATGGCTGGATACACCATGTATACACCATGTACGTGTTGGCTTTCAGCCCCAAGATGCAGACTTATCCGTGAGCCTTTTGTAGGCAGGGTGGTAGGCAAAAGTGTCCTCCTTCTGCCTGAGGGATCTAAGCGATCTAAGAGATCTAAGAGATCGAGATTTCGAGATTTCCTTCACGGAAGTGATGAAGAGTTCGAGTCACTACCTATCCGAGTGCGGGGCAGAATTCCCATCGCCTCCTTCTGCTTCGTACGAGCCTCACAAAATTCCAAGCGCGAGGAAACCTACTTCCCACAACATGCTGCACTTCATCTCTCTTCATCTCGTCAGAGGTGTTCGCAGGTTTTGAGATCGCTGCCATTTTGTAGGTTTCATCTGAGTTGGCCAGCAACTTGCTATACTCCTCAGGATATCTCAGGATATCTCAGGATATCTCAGGAGTCCATGTCTGGATGATCGTGGAATGTCTAGTCCAACCGTGTACAGAGGACTCGAAAAACCTCATGCTGCAACGATGGACGCATGCAATCACTGACTGGAAGTCTACGACTGATGTCACTGATCTCTACAATTCTTTTAAATCTACAAGTGTAGAGAACGATGTTCTGGTCTTTTTACTCTTTCTCACCATCTTGCCATATATGGTAAATATGTGTAGATTATAGATGCATATCTAAAAAGAAAACATGTCGACGTTGTTGCCATGTGTTTCCACTGCTCCACGTTGGTCCTTGTCGAAGGTCACCGATCCAGCCTCACAGCAGTCGTGCTTTGATCTTGGTCTATGCCGAAACATCTTGCAGAGGCAACGTAACGTTGACCTGTGACTCCCTGTGACTTTATACCTTACCCAAGACACAAAAGCTGGGGTCGTCAAATTATACCCACAGAAATAGACAAGCTATGACTTTCTCGATGAGTCTGATGTGAGATCTGAGTCGAAATCTGACTCAGAATAATCAGAATAATTATTCGAAGTCTGAGTCAAAGCCCTATCGCCTCATAGCCCGCCACCACTGAAGCTGCCCGGTCACGCTCCTGAGGATTGAAAGTTTGGTAAACGGCATGAGCTAAAGTGCAGAAAGCAGCAGCCACTCGGAAAAGTTTCAACGATCTGAAAATCAATCTCAAAATGACAACATCACATTGAAATGTCATGAAGTATGTCATGAAATGTCATGAAATGATATGAAATGTATTAAAATTTATCACAACGTCAAGAATTGTGAGACCTTGAAACAAGGAAACAACTTCCAGCGTGCCTTCTTCAGCTCCGCATGCTCCTCACATGTTCCGAGAAAAGGCTCATTCTGACGCCAGCATGATAAAGACCGTGAAAGGTTGCCACACGGGTTTCTAGATCCCGCTGTCTTGAGGGTAAACGACCGTAATAGTTATAATGATAATAGTAAGTAATAAGAATCGATTAACTTGTAGTGATGCGAAAACGGCTCTGCGTGGCCTGCTGTAGACGTTGCAAATGTCGCTTCAGCGCATCTGCTCCTCTTTCAGCAGCCTTCGTCAAAGAGGATCAAAGAGGTACATGTAGCAGCTTCAAGGACCAAATCACTGGGTGAGAGCATGGTGAGAGCTTATTGCAGAAAACAACTCAAGTGTGCCTTGGAATTCTTTGAACAGATCAACTTTGCATCATTATTGCGACAAAGTGGAAATATGATGAAGTAATGCTTTTGCTTCTTTCGTCGCTTCCAACTTTGATCTCTAGAATCAATAGGTTGAACTCGAGACAAGAGCTTTGGCTGCAAAATGGCGCTGGGTTCCTGACCATTCTCGCCGGACAACTCGCCACTTTCTTTCGGAGTCTTTGAGCCACAGAGAGCAGGAATCGTATTACGAAGAAAGCCTGTTGTCTAGTTTTCGCACTTCACAGCTTAAATAGCATCTGGATATCCACCTAACTTAAAGTTGCTTTTGGCTGAATCTTTGCGGGCTTTCCAAAACCTCTGTTCGCGCACGACTCAGCATCACTAAGCTAGATTCAGGCTGTTCAACAATGCAGGTGTTTGTGATTGTTTATGTGTCGGGCAGTATATTTGCGGACCACGCGTTTTTCTTCGCATCATCTTATACCAGGGTACCAATCTTGCAAAACACCTTTCGAATAGTTGCAATCCTCTTGTGATTGTTCTTTTCCAAACAAACAAGTGAAAAGCGAACCCGGCCTGAATTGTCAGGAATGCTCTACATTCTGCTTCACAGGCCATTATGTACCTCCTCCACGGTACTTTTGGTGGTTAATTTTTGTGAAAGCTGGTATGTCTACGCCTTCAAACCTCGCATTATGCGCTAGCCCTCCTTCCTCCTTCACACAAACACCTTCCCATCTGACATCACAGTGCCCGAGAAAGACCCTCGAGCCGGGCGACTTTTGTCCTTCCTCCACCAACATCGACAGCAGTGGCAAAAGGCGCCTTTACCCTTACCATTCCTATCTGTGCTAGCACTCCTTCCTCCTTCTCGCAGACATCGGCTCCTCTGCAAGCACCCCAAAAGGCTCCCCAAAATGCGGACCTAGGGGGAATCGATACCCTACCGTCACCCTTTTGCCGCATGGTACATGACCCGGAAAAACGGTCCCAAAACCCACCCTTCCCCCCAGGTAATAGCGAGATTTTGGCGGACTTGGGCAAGCCCTCCGCCCAGACCCCTTATACTCACTTTGTTCGCAGACAGCAACGATCCAGCTAGCTGGCTTTCGTAATATAATCATCCTATATATATATATGTGTATATATATATACATATACATATATATATATATTTATATATACATATATATATATACATATATATATATACATATATATATATACATATATATATAGGCACAATGCAATTTTAAAAATATGCTTTTGGATGGGTGATTTTCCATGGCGAACTGTTGAATGACCAGACGCTAATCCCATAGAAAATGATGGTAGGATCATTGTAACCCCCCAATAGGATCGTTGGCAACTACTGGAATCTGCATCCCACCCCACCGGCCGTGAACAACCATCGGTTGTTGAGCTGCAGTCTAATCTGCAAATCGTCACATACAAATCATAGAAACACAATGAAACACGTATGCAATGTATGCAAATCATTTAGATTTTTTTAAATATATATATATATATATACTGTATATATATATATGTTGTTGATTGAATATATTGAATGATACAAAAGCCTCATATTTCTACATGTTCGGTATTTCAAGGTCTACGGTGGTTCATCCCGGAAAGTGGATGAGTTGTTCACCGTTCCTCTCGCCCAGTGAGGAAGACCAAGATGTCCCCCTCTGGCAGATTGCGGTGGATGTTCATGACCTGGGGGTCAGGCGTCGTTGGATCTGTCATTGATAAAAGTTGGCCTTTTAAAAATCTCCCAAGTGAAACTGTTGAACGAATGATGGAGTCATTTATTCAAGAAACTCAAAGTGAAGCTTCGCTGGTTTTTTTTCATCTACCATCTGGTTATGACTAACATAGCCATGGAAAATCACCATTTTTAATAGGTAAACCATCTATAAATGGGTCATTTTCCATGGCTATGTTAAATAACCAGATGGTAAAATCATTCTGAACGGCCGAAAATCCACCGAAAATCCATCAGCCACCGAGCCATCGGACCACGTTCACAGCGCTTTCCACGTAGTCACCCGAAGGCTCGTCTAAGTAATGCACCTGATGGGCGATCAAAGCCATGTGAATGGTGTCTAAAGATGTGAACGGACTGAACAAGGCGCCATTGTTTGATGGGTCAGTATCAAGTAGGGATTGTTTGATGGTCAGTATATGTCAGTATCAAGCAGCGATTCCAGTCAGTATCAACTAGGGATTCCTTCTTGGTTTTGGGTTCCCACGATTTGATCTCCGCTTTCTGTCGTGCACAAAACGCCACTGTTGTCGCTCACGGATCGACCACCATTCTATGCCCACGTGCATGTGCATATCCTGTGCATGTGCATCCCCGCCCTTAATGGTCACTAGAGGATGGTGATCTTCAATACACTGCCATTATGGAATGACATAATTGACATCATTGACATCCAATGGCATGATGCAACCTACACCAGTTGTGTCACCCCTTCCCGCTTCTGCGCACCTGCACAGCATGCAATCTACCTGGTGTTTTGTTGGGCGCCACCGGGGATGGAGTTAATAATGCAAGCAGAGTGCTCAAAAAAGAATGATTTTACTGCATTTAAGCAGCAAAAACCGTGTTTCTCGGTCAGGAATTTAGGAAACAAGAAATATGGTACATACTCTCTTGGAACAATGATACCCGTGTTTTGTGACTCCAATATGCCTCACTGGGAACATCATCTTCCCTCAACGCCTCTATGACCGTGACCTTGTCTGTTCAAGTGATGGCCCTAGTACCTCATCCAAGTGATGGCCCAAAATATTCAGAAAAAAAAACTGCCACACATGCCATCTCTATTAAATCCGTCCCCACTGGAACCAGCCTTCCACTTCCAGCAGACAGCAATCCCTCTCGGGAACACCTCCCCGTCCCCCGCTGCTCAAATCCACACAGAGCCTGGCACCAAGGTGCTAAGGTGCCGATTAAAAACTAGACGACGGATGGCCCGAGAGCGTAGAGGAGCAGAGTCTTCTGTTGTTAGTATGGAGACACTATATTACAAGATAATATATTAAAGATGTATTATAGGCAGACGAGAAGAGTAGTATCAAGACAATATATGACTAGTACAAGACAATAGTTTGCATCGTATTTTTGTAAAGTTTTTCATACACAGAACTTTTTACAGACAGACGCTTTTGCACACAGAGACTTTTACACACAGAGACTTTTACACACAGACGCTTTTACACACAGACAATTTTGCACACAAACACTTTTATTACACACAAACGCTTTTACACACAGAGACTTTTACACACACAGGCGCTTTTACACACAGAAGCTTTTACACACAGAAGCTTTTACACACAGACGCTTTTACACACAGACGCTTTTACACACAGACGCTTTTACACACAGACGCTTTTACACACAGGCTCTTTTTACACACAGGTTCTTTTACACACAGACGCTTTTACACACAGACGCTTTTACACACAGAGACTTTTACACACAGACGCTTTTACACACAGACGCGTTTACACACAGACGCTTTTACACTTACACACAGAGGCTTTGACCCGCAGACGATTTTACACAGAAACACTTTTACACACAGACGCTTTTACACACAGAGGCTTTTACACACAGAAGCTTTTACACACAGAGACTTTTACACACAGAGACTTTTACACACAGAGATTTTTACACACAGAGGCTCTTACACAGGCAATTTTACACACAAACACTTTTACACACAAACACTTTTACACAGAGAGACTTTTACACGCAGACGCTTTCAGACCGCATCGATAGGGTAGGGATGGGGGGGGCTTCAAGGTGGGGGGGGGTCTTTGCCGAACCCTGTGGCCCAGGCCCCCCCGCCCGCTCAAAAAGAAGAAGGGGGGGGGAGTATTTAAGGGGGGGGGGGTCTTCTCTGAAGGGGGGGGGGTCTTATTAGGAAGGGGGGGGGGGTCTTCTCGAAGGGGGGGGGGAGAGTCTGCTTAGGAAGAGGGGGGTCTTCTCCGAAGGGGGAGGGGTTTCTTGCCGAAGTGGGGAAGGGATCTTGTTTGGAGGGGGGGGGAATCTTTTGGAAGGGGGGAGGTGTTCTCTGCAAAGGAGAAGGATCCGGAGGCAGGGCGGCGGAGCGGCCAGGCAAGTGAGGGCGGAAGGGGTTCTTCTTGTTGTTGCGGGTGTTGTTGTTGCAGTTGATTCTCTTGTGGTTGTGGTTGTGGGTGCGGTTGTGTGTGTGTGTGGTTGGGGGGACGGAGGCATGGCGGGTCGGTTTCGTTGGTGGTGTAGCGGCATAGGGGGTTCGTCGGTCGGATGGGCAAGAGGGATGGACGATCGACAGGCAGACATGCACGAAGCAGCGCCGCGCCTGCTGAGGGTCAGCCGACGCGCTAGAACGATAACGGGCGCGACAGAGCCAAAAATGCTGCAAAGGAAAGGTATGCCTGGACAGAGAAGGCTGCAAGGTACAAGGACGCCATCCAACAGCGAGCAAACGGCACAAGCCAAGGGAAAAGGGACAGCAGGCTGACCGCGGCGGAGCTTTTTAAAAGTCATACTGGCGCCGTGGTGATCTCTTCCCAGGCGGTGGCAGCGGCGGCGATCGAGGCTTGCACCTCTGCAGCAGCCAGATCAGGGTAGACGATGGCTTCCTGGTTCTTCTGCTTGTTTTGCAAGATTTGTGCACGGTTCCACGAAATAAAGCCATTCGGCTCTGGGATCGCCAAGGCAGACCGACTGCGCTGCAGGGCAGGACTGGCATAGTCCTCCGAAGGGATTTTCGTGAACCACAGGACCTTTGTGCCCGATGTGTTGGTGCTTAAAGTGACCACACCAAACCCGAGCAGGCTCAATGCTTTCAGAGCGCGGTTGCTGTGGTATATCCCTGCAGCAGCCTGCAGATTCAAGGCTAAAACGGGCTTCAGGTGCAAGACGTCGTGATTTCGCAAGAGTGGCCTTTTCTCGGACGCTAGGACAGCCAGCATGAAAATGCGAAGATGGGGCAAATTCACTTGGTTGCTCAGGACAGCGCCAAGGGAAGCGGAAGCCAGCAGAGTTCGAAGGTCTTCGCGTGGTGATGGGGCTGCGGCGGCTGCGGGGCCTGGAGGTGGCAAAGGCGCAGCGCGCAGCAAGTCGAGGCGTTGAAAGACGTCATCCATCCAGGTGCTGAAGATGAGGCTCGCCTTGGCAGCCTTGTAGGACACCTCAGTGTTCCAGTCCTCTATACTGGTCCTCGCGCAAGCCTGTGCTAAGTTGTGAAAAGGCAAAGCCAAGCGGAAATGGCGAGTTTTCCACTTGCCAGCTCTTTTGGCCGCTTGCTGGTCGAGGCGGTAGGCGGCCTCCTGTTCTCCGGCCCTGTCATCGAAGTTGTCCCAAAACAGTTTCGCCGCATCTTCTTGCCAGCTGTATTTCAACCAGTGGTAATTGAGATCCGCGACGAAGCGGGACTTGGGGGGGTGCTGTGGATGATGCACACAATGAAGGGCCCAAAAGTGAGTTGCAAGATGCGCGTGAAGGGATTGGGCAGGGATGCGGGAGCATGCTTCTTGCAGTTCCGACGAGCGGACAAAGCGAGGACGCTCGTAGATGATCAGCAACCGCTCCCTTAACCCCAGGGGGTCTTCAACGCCAATGGCCGACATCAGTTCTTCCATATGCACTGCAGCACAAATGCCCAAGAAGGGGGCGTCGACCATGACGGTCGTGCGGTCCTGACAGGCCAGGGGGGAACAACAAGAATGACAACCAGAAGATGCAGCAGGAACAGATGCAATGAATAATGTCAAGACATGTCAAGACATGGAAATGGCAAAGCGTGACGCAAAACGAGCCTTGACCGTGACTTTGTCCCAGAGGAGTCGATCGGTGAGCTGTGTGAGCAACCCTTTGTGAGAGGAGCAAAGATCAGAAATCCAGCTCAAAAAGATAAGGCCTTCGGCCAAGAATGCCGCTGCACGGCTTATGTTCTGTGGTTCGGCCATGCGGCCGACAATGCCATCAAGGCTCCCTGACGTAAACCCCATGTGCATAGCAGCGGGGGCAGTGGAGCGCGCGCGTTTTTGGACAGGTTCACCTGCATCTTGCCCCTCCTGCACCTGTTCATTCTGCCGGGGTTGCTCCTTTGCCAATCGCACTTGGAAATCGGTTTCCCACAGTTCAAGTTGGCGGAAGGTGCGACTATAGGTCGACATCAATCCACTGGTCTGGGTCGCACCAGGATGCAGAATGAAGGCCCACGGCATCGCATATAGCGGCATGGTTTTAGTAGGCATGAGCACGGAGGTCGGGGCCAAGAAGGCTGCAGCACAGACTTCGGTGAGCAGAACCCAAGAAAGGGGCACGCTCAAGGTGTCTGCCACCAGCTTGCAATGCCCGCAGACCTCAGGCAGCAATTCCTCGAGAGCAGCCATGGGAAATGGCACTTCCTCAGCCGAGCCAAACGCGTCCAAGATCTCTTTCTCGGAAAACTTGCGGACGCCCCCTGACATGCGGACCGCAAACGCTGAAACCCAGTGCGCAGGGATGCGAAGGACTCGGTGCGACCTCAATGTGTCATGCTGCCTCGTCTCGCCGAACCATTGGGTGGAACCACGCGCCCACAGGGCGGCGCGGGAGAAATGATTGCAATCATAGTAAAGCAGCGGAGCGGAGCCAAGCGCACACAACGCCTGAAAGGGAACATGAAACGGCAAAGGGAGAAACAAGCAAAGGGTAAAAAAGGAAAACGGTAGGCCGTGGTGCATCAACATGTTCAAAACAACGGGGACAGAAGCGACCGGTCCTCGGGGAGCAGGCTCTCTGGCGCTTGAGAAGACCGAAAATGCAGCAGCAGACCTTCAGCACTGAAGATGAACAGGCCATTGGGGAACCAAGCTGGCAGGAGGTTGACGAAGATCTGAGCATCCAAAGCATTGACCCAAGTACCAGGCACCAGCAAGGTCAGAAGACGTTGCACGATGCGGGCCCTCGTGCGCATTGGCAGCGCGTACGCAGCTTGCAGCGCAAGCGTGAGAAGGACATTGCGATCATAGCCGAGCGCTGCAAAGAAGCAATTGCCAGGCACCGTTGCCCGAAGGGGTGGTTCGCAAGTTGCAATCCAACACGTGGAAAGTTGGAGCTCAAGTGACATGTCGGGATGCATGGAAAGTGGCAAGTGCATCAATGGGCGGTAGCGTCCTTCTGGATCTCGCTCCAAGAAGAGGTACGGAGATACATCCCAGAATGCAACGTGTCGATGGTAGCCACCACCCGCAACCCACCAAGTGATCGCGGGGTCGAGGTTGCGGATGATGATGCCCTGAGGGAGGGCCGCAACGAGACAGGAAACTAGAGCCGACACCTGGGCCCATGTCAGTGAAGGGCAATCAATGGATCGCGACTCATTCAAAGCAGCAAGCATCACCTCGAAGGAAAAAGGGGCCAAGCAGCCGAGAGCTCCAAGAAAGGAATTCGCATCATGTTGGAAGCTCTGCGCGACAATATCCTCAATGCTGTCCAGCGCACTTTGCTCAGAAGTGGCTGTTTCTGCAGCTGTGTCCAGAGGGTTGTGAGTGTCACTTGGGTCAGAAAGATCCGGTTCTGCAGAACAGTTCAGAAGGTTGCCACAGGCACGTTGCTCAGAAGTAGCCGGTGTCGGAGCGATGGCCGGAACATTGTTGCGGGTAGCACTTGGCTCAGAAGTCGCAGCCTCTGCAGCAGCATCCAAAGTAGCCTCGCAAAGTGCCATTGGCTCCGAAGGGGCAGGTTCCATGATGTAGGGGGTGAGGAAACCACAGCTCCAAGCCCCACACGCATCCTGGCATATGGCGGGCAAGGGTTGATCCGGGGCAGGTGCTTCGAGGGCGAATGGTATATAGGCATGGCCCGTGGTCAGGCTCAAGATTCGCAGCTGTTCAGGCAGGATTGGCCGAAGCACGGGCACAATGGCAGCGCACAAACTCGAGGCGTCCCCGACCAAAGTTGCTTCCAGGCTGCAAAGCAAGTTCCAATTGGACCGTGCAGAATGAGACAGCAGCAGCACGAAAGAAAATGCAGGAACAGAAGAAAGTCCATGGAGAGCTCGCAGTAAATGACCTTCGAATGCTGGATCGGTGAGCCTCAGCAAGGAGCAACGAAGAGGTGACATGACATGACAAAGGAAAAGAAGAGACGGGGATGGGAGGGATCAGAAAGAAGGAACCCAACAGGAACACCAATGATAGCTGTCCCGTGTTGGAGCCAAGGGGCAGGGGCAGCAGACGAAAAGGCAAGACCTCCACGAAATAATCCGCGTCTTCATCAGTGCAAAGGAATCCTTCGTTAGTCAGCGGGGGCGGAGCGGCAGACGCGCAGCATTGTTGCGCCTGGTCAGCACCGTAGAGTAGCCGCCCCAGCGTATAGCGCAGCAAGCAGCACGCCATATACAGCACAGCGAAGGCACTCAATGCAACGGCCAAGGCAAGGAGCGCCGGCGCGTAAAGGCACAGGTGCAAGAGGAAGGAGGCAGTCGCACGACAGCGCGCGCGCCGCAGAGCTTCAGCAGGTCCTGCAGGAGAGATGAAGCCAAGCAAAACAAGGTGGTTGTGTAAGACTGCGGGGGTGCTCAAGCCTATAGAAAACAAAACTTTCTGAATGCAAGCCAAGCAACGAGCACGAACCAGGAGGAAATGAGCGCGCGTGGTTGAAGCCCTTCGAGAGAAGCGCGCATAGCCAGCCTGTAGGTTGGAAAAGACCTTGCAAAAGACGAAGGCCGCAAGCGTAGACCACACCGCGTGCGCGAAAATGCACATGGCTCGTGGGGGTCAGCGAAAAGGAGCACGCAATATCAAGAAGGATGTGAACCGAACAGGCTAGAGTGAATGCATGAGGCATGATGTGAGAGCGGAAGTCGGCCGAAATTGCCCCATCATCCGCCAGAATTTGCTAAATGCGTGACAATGTGCCGCTGGAATGCCGCACTGGAAGGACACATGCTATAAAACAGGGTATAACCTAGCGACAGGCACACACAGTGGCTGCAACGGGCCATTTTTTTCCCCCGAGCAGCTGTGAATCCACGAACGCTTGAAAACGCCTAGTTGAGAACAAAGGCGCAATTAAAAATCTGCGCCAGGAGAGAAGCAGCCGTTGCGCAGGCAAAGCTTGGAGCGGGCGACCTCATCTCTCGAAGAAAGGTAGCGCCAGCGCTTGGGCAGAGTTGCACCGCAGGAGATACGCAACGGCGCTGCCAATCGATGAAGCTTGTTGTCGCGGAGATTCAAGAGAAGTGACGGCTGCACGTCATCATTGGCAACAGGCCGCGCGTCGAGCGGCGCTGCGGCGACCGCTGCGGCAGGCACAGCAGCATGCTCAGGCGCAGGCTGTTCTGGATCATCACCGTCCGCAGGTCGGCGAGGGAAAGCGCCACGCCATACATTCCAGTTCCGGTTGGGGCGGCTAGCTCTGGGGCGTGCTCCGAGACCCCGATGCTCGTTGCGCGCCAAACAGAGGAGAAGGAAAAACACACGATGACGAACTGGTTTCATTGGATTGGCAACGTGAACCAGCCAGCGAGCCCAGGCAAAGACGTGTTCCTGTGCTTCGGTGTTGACCCCGGCCAGTTCCGGATGCGCGGACTTGCGCACTTCCGGCAAGAAAAATTGATGGGACGGGTCAAGGCACGCCGTGTGCCCTCGGAGATGGGACTCCGGAAGAACAAAGACACGGTCGCGAAAGATTTGCATCTGAGCGGCCCGCACGGGGTTCCGACAGAAGCGCGCCAGCGCGCAGGCATTGTCATAGCAAATGAAACGTTTGCCGGCGGTGATGTTCAGCGCCTGAGCAAAGCAATAGGCGACTTGCGGCAAACTCTCCGCCCCAACCAGATGGTGCACGGTAACGATATGCCCACAGGGCAGCACCACCACAAACACACCTGCATACCGACGAACTGCCAATCTCTTTCGTTCGTCCTTGAGGCAGTTGCATGCCTTCACGGCTTCATAATCTGAATCATCCATACGCAATGCATCCTGGCACGGCGCGACGAACGGGGGTATATGCACAAACACAGACACAACCTGCCCGAAAAAGGCAACCCATGGGAGGCAGTGAAATCAATTGAGAATGGTTTTTATTGTTTCTTTCACATCTATATATACTTTTATAATCCTAAATTACCCCGGAGCAAGGCAAGGCCAGCTAAGTGCCGGCCTCTCCCACCGGGTTGCACTCACCAGGCGCAAAGCGCGTAGGGTCTGCAGCAGCGTAGTCCAGCAAAGCAAGGCGAGAATCGTACTGTCGAAGACGAATAGCAGACATGGACTGTACGGGCAGGAAGTCGTCACTCCCAGTGTACCGAAAGGATAGGCGCCCCTGCCCTGTCACGCGCCTGTGATCGCGTATTTCGGGAGGAAGCATTTCGGCAGCGTCAGCTTGGTGTGCTCTGCAGAACAAAGATCCCCGGATCGGGCGGCACGTGCAGCCGATGGGAATGGAGAGGCCCAGCTCCTCACTTCTGAGAGACGCGCTGGTGCGCTCGTTGCAGAGAGAGGTGGTCAGTTTCATGCCACCGTCTCCCGTGAGCACTGGGTTCGCGCATGCGCCACAATGATGCGTCGAACCTGTTTGATGCAGAAGGCTACGAAGGCGTGGTTCGTAGCCTAAAAGAGTTGCATCCAGAGAATCGAGGCGCAAGTCAAAGTCCTCGCCTAACAACTCTGCTTCACTCCAGGTGTTGCTCAGTGCAGAGTGTAAGAACCAGCCATGCTCCAGACAGCGCTGGCAATCGTTCGGGTTGAGTCGGTGCCCAGGAAACATGGCGTGGACAGTTTTGACGAGCCCCGAAAAGGACGCGCGCAAGAAGATGAAGGCAGTGGTCATGAACCGCAGGTAGTCGACATGCATTGCAACGAAGCTGCCTGCATGAATCCGTTCTCGGAAGAAGAACCAAGCCGACTCCCTCGGATGACACGCGATTCGCGTGCGTGAGTGACCACCAGGGGAGTAGGCCCAGCAGCCAAGGAAGAGGGCGCGGCAGGAATCGCACCGCTTGCGTCGGACCGAAAGTTTTTGAAAGCCACTGGAGTAGGATAAGCCCCAGACCTGGGAGGACGTGGTGTCGGCGCGCAGAGGCGCAGCAGGCACGCAGAAGGGGCAGTGCGTCAGGTGCACCATGACCTCAGCAGAGCTGGCAGGGTCCATGTTCAGCCACGTGGCGCGCGCTTCCGTACAGATCTATAGAACATGAAACAATGACACAGCTTGAGCCAGAAGAAACATGCAGGCAACAGGACCACAGAAGTAGAAAACATTCGATGCATGACAGGCACACCCCATGCAGGGTTGGAAGGCACGGCTTGGAAAGCGATGTTGGAAGCAAGACTCGCAGGTGCGGACGGGCGCAGCACATTCGACCTTTTGCATGTCAGTGCGAATCCGAAGGAGTGACATGCACGACGTACGATATGCTTAGAAAAGCTCACATCCGACAGGCATAGTGCAGCTCCAGCACGGCTCATCACCTAGATGTAGAATCCAGCTGGGTCCACTTCTGGCTCTTCGATAGCCAGCGTGCCGCCCACCCCCCAAACGGTGAAATTCAGGAGGACGCAGGGTGGGCGGCCGCTTTCCAGGTCTGGTGGGTAAAAAAGGTACGTTGCCTCACCAGCGTCGATGAGGTCCAGAAAGCCCGCCACCAATTCGTCGGCCTCGGGCTCTTCCCTGTTCAATTCCTGCCATGCAACCAGTGGCTGCGGCGAGATGCCCAGGTCAAAGGCAAGATAGTTCGATAGGTCGAAGGCTTCCCGAGCCAGAACCTGGCGCCGGATGGCTTCGACAGTGGCGCTGCTGTCGTGCCATGTGCGGCGCCACAGGGACGCGGGCGCAGCCTCGTGGAGGCCGGGCCAGACGAGATCGGCCGCGGTGAGGCCGGCAAGCCGTGCAAGGACGGCTGCGGCGGCTTCCTTGCACACAGCACCATACTGACGCAGCAGCGTCGGCATGGTAGGAACCGGGATTGGTTCCATGAGCGCCTGTGAGAGAAGCCACAGCTGCTGTTCCGCGTGCGCAAGGATTGCCAAGGGCGCAGCACACTGGGCCACCCGCGCGAAGACCGGAGCCAGTTGCCACCCCAGGAAGATGTGCAACCGCAGCAGGACGTCCACGGGCAGGGACGCCAGCGCAGCAGAAGCCATAGCAAAGTACGAAAAGAAGGTAGAAGGGCGCAGCAGCGACGCGGCTGTGGCAGTGGAGCAGAAATGGCTGCAGGAAACGCAGAATCGTGCAACAAGTCGCTGGGAAAGAGTCACAAAGCGCAACCAAACATCGAAGTGTTTGCACGCAAACAGCGAGAACAACCGGACAGCGTAGCACAGGGAACCTTTTAACATGTCAGCGAAATCCGCACGATCAGGGAAGGGCACGGCGATATTCCTCAGAATCTCACAGTTTTGGAGCGTCGAAGCAGCTTCGCATCAATCTCAATCAATTTCCACAACACCAGGGGGTGCTGATTCGAAGAGCAGAGCGAACCGGAAGCTATCCAGCAAAAGATGCACAACAAAGCAGCGCGAGCCACCGGGCAAATGGTAGAACTCAAAATGTCGCTGGTGATGGAGGCGCCGGTCGGTTAGAAGGCCGGAGAGAGAAATCCACGCCGGAGTATCCGGATTGCACAAATGCCAAGCGGCCATTGGCCCCCCAGCGGCATCTGCTAGCAATGCTGCCACGGGCTGCGAGGCAGCAGCGTCAACACGAAGCAGCCGTCTCACAGCGGCAGACAATGTCGCGGCGGCCTTGTCGGCGCAAAAGATGCCGCTTGGGGCGCGCCCAATGCCTGGGCAGTAGATGCCTTGAAGCAGCGCCGGATATACGCAATCCATGACGAAATTGTAGAGAGAATTGTGCCGGCGCAGCAGAGCGATCTGCTCAGGAAGTGACCACAGCCGGGCAATGCCGAGCAACAGCAAGAAGCTGGGCAATGGCACGACCTGAGCCAGTGTGGAGAGCAGGTCCCCGGCTGTCAGGAGCACAAGCAAAGACATCGCCATTGGGGTGCAGGATCGAGACGAAAGAAAAGGGATTTGAGCCAAACTCCAAAGCAGGGGATGTTCAGGTGTGCAGACACAGTGACAGGTCAGTTCACAACTGCGCAGCATGACATGGCAAGGAAAGAACGCATGAAATGTATAGCACTGCGTGTCTGATTCCTGTCCAGCGAAAACGCGCTATCAGAGAAACACAAACAAGCAAAATATTCCATAAGATTCCCACATGTAGGTTGCATACAAACACATGCAAGCAGATGATTGCAGTGGCAGAGTCGTTGACAGCATGCGGTCACGTCGAGGATTTTTCCTGTGTGGTGGCGGTCCAGAACTTGCGTGAAAATCGCGTCGCAATGCCCGATCGATTCCTCAGAATCAAGACGCGCTCTGTCAGGAGCATGCAAGTGTGGGACGAGGGGCAGCCGCAGCGCAGCGGAGGGGTGCGACGTCAAGGTGCCACGAGCGAGACCTCATCGGCAAACGGTTCCACTGCGACGAGCGCGCCACACACCCCAAGGACACTGAAGCTCAGCCGAAAAGTGGCGCGCCGGTCTTCCAACACGCTGCACGGAGTGACAGCGAAGGACCCGCTGCCCATGCGGAGCAAGCGTGCGAATTCCCGCACGGTGCGCCGGTGGGCGTGCACGCGTCCATTCAAGCCGTACCACGCAGCAAGTGGATTGCAAGAGAAGATGCCATACACCGGGCCCCCGTCCGGTACGTTCAAAAAGCGTAAAAGCATCTGCATGGGTGAAGCAGTGTCCCTGGGGGCACTGATGTGCGCAACGCAGGGCGCCCTGTCGGCAAACGTTGGATACGCCAGCTGCATGTCTTCCACTTGGCGCACGCAATGCTGGACAGTCGATGACAGGAAACGGCAAAGTCGGACATAGGAAGCAGCCGCGGAGGCAATGTCTTGCAAAGGCAGCGAAGAAATGTGAAGAGGTATGCGCAAGGTGTTCTGCACCAAGCGCGTCACAGCTCGTAATTCACGCAGCGCAGCAGCTGAACAGACGGCTGAATGGCAGGCAATGAGCAAGGGCGCAGAGCGTACACCCAGGAAGGTCAGAAGCATACATAGGACATCCGTTGGCAAATTGGACAATGGCAGCGCCATGAGCAAAACAAGCGTGGGGACGAAAGTGAGCACCCGAGCAGAAACGGCTGCAGCAGCGCATGCATTGCATATGTGTGGCATGCCAAGACGAAAGGCCAGCGCGAGATGTGGCCAAGTGCACATGGTGGGCATGGTGTGCAGAACACATGTTAGGCGCGGGGACGCTTTCGTGGCCAAATGCCGCAGAAACAAAATGAGCCCTTTTTTGCTGCTGCGGTTCTGAGAGCGTACCTGCAAAGAGTACCTCGCCGATACCCTCGACAGAAGTAAAAACAACCACCAGAAAATGCATCTGGTGGCGCAGCTCCACGGAGAGTGACAGATGACGCCAATCAGTCAACATCGGTGGCCAGGACGCCAAGCCTTTGCATGGATTCGCGCTGGAGCTTCCACCATGAAGCAGCGACGTGCGCAATCTCCTTTAGAGCGTCCACTTCTTCGGGAGAGGCAATGTCTGTGGGGGCCATGTGAAATGCCAGGAGCACAGCTTCAGGGATCAAATTGATATTGGCTTGGAGCAGAAGCGGCGCAGAATCTGCTGTAGTGTCTTTCCAGGCCCGGACAGCAGGCTGCACCAAAGCGAGCGGCCACTCAGCGATAGCTGCCTCTTGGGACGCGGTGAGGTTCAGTGCCCCTGGGGTGGACTTTGATACCACGGTGCCGCGCTGCAGCGCAATGCGAATGTCTTCGCACCCGCGCGCTGCATCGGCCAAAGCACGAGCGCGTTTTTGCGGCATGGCGGTCCAGCGTGTTGGAGACAGCCTGGTGAAGCAAGGGAGGAGAATACGCAACTGAATCTCTGAGCCGGTGCAACAGACAGCAGGTCGCTGTGCAAATATATGTTGCGGAATGATGCAGGAGCAAATAAGAAGTAGGAAGCTGCGCGCGAATCTCAGTATAACAGACCCAGTAAAGGGGCGCAGGGGTTCTTCTTATTATTATTCTTCATCTTGTTTTTCGTCTTGTTTTTCTGCGTCTTCTGCGGTTTATATTAAGATCAGGATATTGATGAGGGATATTGTAGGGGGGCCTTATCATCCACCTTTGTGGCGTTGGCACAGCACGGAAGCAAGGCAAGCAGTTATGACAAGTCAGTTCACGGCAATAGTTTGGTGCATGCATGGCCAGAGAGCAGTGGAACAGCGGCCGAGGATTGCCGCTGTGAGGGGTGTATCCGACACCGTCTCACATTGGCGCACCAGGACCGCCCGAAACCACCTGCCAGCAGGGCCAGGTTGCCAAAGGCGGTCGGTCTATGGGCAAGGCAAAGGGGAAAAAGCGATGACAAACGTCATCAGGGGCAGCGTAGGTGGGCCTTATCATCCACCTTTCTGGCGTTGTCACAGCCTACTCAGCACGGAAGCAAAGCAGGCAATTGTGGCAGGTAATGGCAGGTATGCCCGCTAGTGACGTCTTCTTATTCTTCTTATTCTTCTTCTTCTTCTGCCGGCCTTTTTTTTCGACTTTTTCGTCCGGATGGCCAGAGAGCAGTGGAACAGCGGCCGCGGATTGCCGCTGCGAGGGGTGTATCCGACACCGTCTCACATTGGCGCACCAGGACCGCCCGAAACCACCTGCCAGCAGGGCCAGGTTGCCAGAGGGGGGCGGTGTTCTATGGGCAAGTCAAAAGGGAAAAAGCGATGACAAACGTCGTCAGGGGCAGCGTAGGTGGGCCTTATCATCCACCTTTCTGGCGTTGTCACAGCACGGGCGCAAAGCAGGCAAAGCCGAAGCGCTACATATACTGGGGATATAGGAGGTGGGCCTTAGCATCCACCATTGTGGCGTTGTCACAGCACGGAAGCAAAGCAGGGCGTTGCGGCAGGCGGAGTGTCCGTAGCTTCGTCAAATAGAAGGTCAGAGTTAGAGGCTATATCCAGAAGAGGTCTATATTAATATTCCCAGACTTAGCAGGGATATGGAAGGTGGGCCATATCATCCACCTTTGTGGCGTTGTCACAGCCTACTCAGCACGGAAGCAAAGCAGGCAATTGTGGCAGGTAATGGCAGGTATGCTCGCTGGTGACGTCTTCTTATTCTTCTTCTTCTGTGTTCCTTTTTTTCCGACTTTTTCTTCCGGGTTGTTTTTGTTGATGTGTTGCTGCTGTCGTTTTTTTCTAGCCGCCCTCGTCTCCTCCTACTTCTTCTATATATTCTCCTCCTCCTCCTGCTCCTCGTCCTCCTCCCCATGTCTGTTCGCTTGTGACGTCTCTGTCTTCTTCTTCTTCTTTTTCGTTTTGTTTTTCTCCTGCTTCTTCTTCATCTTCTTCTTCGTCTTCGTCTTCTTCGTCTTCTTCTTCTTCTTCTGCTTCTTCCTCTTCTTCATCTTCTTCTTCGTCTTCTTCTTCTTCTGCTTCTTCCTCTTCTTCTTCATTTGCTTCCTTTTCGTGTTCTTCTTCCTGTTTTCTGGTTGTTGCGTTGATGCTGTTGTTGTCGCTCCAATGGAACGCTCTGCGGGGGGAGGCGCTGCACCCTCCCCCCGCGCCCCCCACCCGCATGTTTAGCCGCCCTCTACTGCTCCTCCTCCTCCTCCTCCTCCCTCGCCTCCTGGTCCTGTTATGTGCAGGAGACGCCCTAGCGTGCACCGCTGCAATGTTCGTTCTTCTTTGCAGGGGTCTTCTCATGAGCAGGAGCAAAGCAGGCAGTTGCGGCAGGTCGGGTGTTTGTCGCTTCGTGAAAGAGAAGGGGGCAGCTATATGCAACAGAGCTTTATATTCATATTAGGATATTGACGACGGATATTGTAGGTGGGCCTTAGCATCCACCATTGTGGCGTTGTCACAGCACGGAAGCAAAGCAGGCAGTTATGACAAGTCCGCTCCTGGCAAGAGTTTTTGCGCATGCATGGCCAGAGAGCAGTGGAACAGCGGCCGCGGATTGCCGCTGCGAGGGGTGTATCCGACACCGTCTCACATTGGCGCACCAGGACCGCCCGAAACCACTTGCCAGCAGGGCCAGGTTGCCAGAGGGGGGCGGTGTTCTATGGGCAAGTCAAAAGGGAAAAAGCGATGACAAACGTCGTCAGGGGCAGCGTAGGTGGGCCTTATCATCCACCTTTCTGGCGTTGTCACAGCACGGGCGCAAAGCAGGCAAAGCCGAAGCGCTACACATACTGGGGATATAGGAGGTGGGCCTTAGCATCCACCATTGTGGCGTTGTCACAGCACGGAAGCAAAGCAGGGCGTTGCGGCAGGCGGAGTGTCCGTAGCTTCGTCAAATAGAAGGTCAGAGTTAGAGGCTATATCCAGAAGAGGTCTATATTAATATTCCCAGACTTAGCAGGGATATGGAAGGTGGGCCATATCATCCACCTTTGTGGCGTTGTCACAGCACCGAAGCAAAGCAGGCAATTGTGGCAGGTAATGGCAGGTATGCTCGCTGGTGACGTCTTCTTATTCATTTTCTTCTGTGTTCTTTTTTTTTCCGACTTTTTCTTCCGGGTTGTTTTTGTTGATGTTGCTGTCGTTGCTGCACTGGAACGCTTTGCGGGGGGAGGCGCTGCGCCCTCCCCCCGCGCCCCCCACCCGCTTTTTTAGCCGCCCTCGTCTCCTCCTACTTCTTCTATATATTCTCCTCCTCCTCCTGCTCCTCGTCCCTCCCATGTCTGTTCGCTTTGACGTCTCTGTCTTCTTCTTTCGTCTTCTTCTTCTGCTTCTTCCTCTTCTTCTTCATTAGCTTCCTTTTCGTGTTCTTCTTCCTGTTTTCTGGTTGTTGCGTTGATGCTGTTGTTGTCACGCTCTGCGGGGGGAGGCGCTGCCCTCCCCCCGCGCCCCCCACCGCGCCGCCCTCGTCTCCTACTACTTCTTCAATATATTCTTCTCCTCCTCCTGCTCCTCGTCCTCCTCCCCATGTCTGTTCGCTTGTGACGTCTCTGTCTTCTTCTTCTTCTTTTTCTTCTTCTTCTTCTTTTTCGTTTTGTTTTTCTTCGTCTTCTTCTTTTTGGTTTTGTTCTTCTTCTTCTTCTGCTTCTTCTCCTTCTTCTTCTTCTGCTTCTTCTTCTTCTTCTTCTCCGTTTTCTTCTTCTTCGTTAGCTTCCTTTTCGTGTTCTTCTTCCTGTTTTCTGGCTGTTGCGTTGATGCTGTTGTTGTCGCTGCAATGGAAAGCATGCATATTAGGATGATATTGGTGAGGGGTATTGCAGGTGGGCCTTAGCATCCACCTTTGTGGCGCTGTCACAGCACGGATGCAAAGCAGGCAAAGTGTAACAGAGGGGCGCCCTACATATACTGGGGGTATAGTAGATGGGCCTTAGCATCCACCATTGTGGCCTTGTCACAGCACACTGGCGCACGAGGACCGCCCGAAACGTCGTCGTCGTCGTCGTCGCCGCCGCCGTCGTCGTCGTCGTCGTCACAAACAAAAGTGGTTGCATCATCTAATCTAATCTAATCTAAGCTAATCTAATCTAATCTAATCCAGATTAATTATTTCGAATTAATCCATCTATCTATCTACCTATAGGTAGTCAATAAATAAACCCATCCTGGCGAAAGTGTGTAGAGAGTCTGGGTCTGCCTCAGCCAGTCATTACAGTGAAAAGCGAAGAGGGATGAAAAGGCGGGACGACTGCAATTGCAATTACTCGTGCTTGCACTTTGATTTTGGAAGTCTAGAGGAAGGCGCCTCCTTTCTGGAAGCTCGTCTGATTCACCTATTCTTTCAGGATCTGACAATTGAAAGCTGCACCTGTCCCTGCCTTGCTGCATGTTTTGCACCCGTCTTCAAACAAAGAACATGGGTTTGTCCAAACATGGGGCCATAGCCCAAAGTGTCATGAGATCGCGAGGTTTTCTTGTAACTTTCAAAAAAGACATGTGTGGTCAGGCTCTTAAGATCACCTCTTTGGGGGGTTGTGACTGGGTTTCATCTCACAGCAACATACGCAGCTACATTTTTCAGCCGCCGCAAAGTGGTCGAAAGCCGATGGTCCGTTGCAACGCCAAACTGGAAAAAAACAGCGTGGATCCCTTTGGAGGTGTTGTAAGTATGTCCTTGGTGGTCCCGAAATTATCCCCGGGAGGTCTGACAAGTGGTCCTTGTAATATCTCACTCCCTTGACACGTCCCTGGGAGGTCGTACAAGTGGTCCTTGTAATATCTCACTCCCTTGACACGTGCGACGCTGAAAATATTTGTGGGGTGCCGGAAAGAAATATTGAGAGATTCTAATATTATCCCCTCGAAATTTGAAAAAATGTCCTTGACAATCAAAACGCTATAACAGGTCGCAAAATACCTTTTGAATGCCCTTGAACAAAACATTGTGGTGAAGGGGTTCCGATAGAAATGGACATAGACCTAGACCTGGATAGATGACGGTAGAGGGGGGCCACGTTGCTGTTAGAGGCACAAGCCATTGAAGCACGATTGAACGTCTCAAACAGATGCTTTGGATAGCTGTCGTGTCGAAAGTCAAGTGAATGGCTATGGTGCCAGGACTGTTCACGTAGGCAAAGCCTTTGGGCTTCTGTAGCTGGGTGCCAAGGAAAAAACTCACAGAGCTCTCTATGCAAACGCGTGACCACAGGTCGAATGGGCTCTAAACAGCAACGGCACTCGTCTGACATATAGTTGGGGTCCGGCGAGAAAAACCGGACATAAAATCTAAAGGCCCTCACCCGAAGTCTCGAAAAAGAGTAATTTTACACATCTTAGGGATTTACTATTTTACAGTGATTTACCGTAAATGTGTGGGAACGCAAATGAAATTAGTAAATACCTTTACCTTCCACCTAAATATGTGATTTTAAGATAATTTTGTGTTTGGCCAAGTCTTGGTGTTATGTACTTTTGTTTTTTTGTGGTTGTTTTTGTATATTTGTGTTCTATTACCTCAAAGCATCATATAGATTTGCTAGAAAAAATGGATAGGAGGGAACATATAGAACCTGTCATGACATCAGAGCACACGTTTCTCTTAGAGTTTAAATGTTCTTATTCTTGGGACAGGTGCATCTCAAGATGAGACTGCAAATGTAGCAAGAAAGAAGGAAAGAATAAAACAAACCACAGGAGTACCAGAAATCTTCTGGCATCTGTGTCTCAACTACGCTACTAAGGACATGAAAAGGAACTTAAATTTACTTAGCAGCAACATCTTGGACTTGCAGACGAGTAGATACCTTTTTTTCCCTTTTGAAAACTGTTTTAGATAATTTGATGGCAACTGCTTCCTACACGGCTGCATATCTAGAAAGAAAGAAAAAAGGTATATAATCTGAATCTGAAAGAAAAGAAATGCCTCAAGAGAAAATAATGGAGTAGATAGACAAAGGAAAAACAGAATGACATATCTATCCACAAATATATATGTGTATTTCTTACTTTGTTTTTTATGTTTTTCTTATGACTCAAATCTAACAATCTACACGCGAGATGAGATATGTATTTGAGGAACCTTGTGGAAATTCTCTATGTTCCACATTAAGTGTTGGTAAAAATTTCAACAAGTTTTCATAGATTTCAATCCAGACTGCAAGAAATTCCCAGGTATTTTGTTAATGTAGTTGTATGAATTTTATATAAAGTTTCTATGTAGTTTATATGTAGTTTCTATGTAGTTTATATGTAGTTTCTATGTAGTTTTTATGTAGTTTTTATGTAGTTTATATGAAGTTTTGAAAACGACATAAAAAGTACATGTACTTTCAATCAAACTACATGTAGCTCTTGTGTAGTTTTGAAAAGTGCATATAAACTACATAGAAACTACATAGAAACTACCTAGAAACTAGATAGAAACTTCATATAAAGTTCATACATGTTTCTGAATATCTCATGAACATCAAGACAATTTTCATGAGAAATTTTCAAAATTACATACAAACTAAACATAAAATTCATATAAACTTTTCTTTCGTTCAGAAAAAATAATCTTGCATCTGTTCAATTTTAATCTCATCTGTATGGAACCTATGTTCACAACAAGATACTTATTTCCACTTTGCTATGGCATTGTAAGGTAATTGGTAAGATCTAATTGAATATGAAATATTTGAATCTGTCAATTTCATATCAGTTTATATCACCTCATCTCAAGTAAACAACTTGGACACAAGTAAACCTAGATGCCACAAGGAAAGTATTCCCTTATTTTCTCCTCTGTCAGTGCAGTCAAAATCAAATGCAGGAGTCATCGGAGTCTGAGTTTCTTCTTGCTCTCCTCCAGCTTATATTCAAGCTTCCTAATTTTGTCCCGTTTCAGCTTCTGCCAAAATCTGACAGAAAAAAACCTCTCCACATGACGCAAGTAAGCAATGACGATGACTCAAGTAAAGGCACTGCTGTTCACACAAGGAAAAAAAATCGACTTTTTTGTTCACATTTTCAGTTTCCTATTTATAAAAGACAATTAAAAAAAGGAAAAAACACTTTCATGACATACATAATTTTTAGCCGTTTTACAAAAAATGTACTTTTTTAAACATAGACCAAAAGACTAAAAAAAACACCTACATCATTTTAGAAAACACCTGAATAAATTTACATGCAACCTAAATTTACATTGCACCTAAATATGTACGTAAATATATACTCTAAATCACCAAAATTTACGTAAAATGAATGGTGTGTAAAATTACTCTTTTTCGAGACTCAGGGCACATCACAGGTGGTCGAAATCATTTATTCGTCCCATTCGACCGGGTCCAAAGCCTTGACAGCGGCAGCAGCGCTGCCCGGGCTTTCAAAGCGAGCATACAAATCCTTCGTGTCGTCGTTTTGCCAGCTGGCAGCAATTGATCCTCACATCATGCTGGAGGCCAAGAAATCCGATACAAGCATACAACTTAAGCGTGACCAATACTGGAATGGTTTCTGCACTTGATCTCTTCAACGATGGTGAAACCCAATAGAAGAAGTCATTGTTCAAGATAAACCCTTGAGAACTGATGTTGGCCCTGGATGCAAAGCCCCCTAGTTGGCTAAGAAGAGGTGGTCCGTGTATAAAACGACCTATCACTATGTCAAACCCCCCAAGTTGATAAGCTCGGTATAGGCATGGGTCTGCAACAAATCACAGTGAACAGACGATCATTCAAGTTGGAGCCTTACCCTCGTCCGATCACTAACAATGCTGGTGGTGAGTTTACACTGTATCTTTCAAACCAATACAACAAGATAATGAGCGACGATGTTAATATAGCAACAACATGCGTATATAGCATATACCCGTCTCACATCCACCAAGGCGCCGAAATACTTCAACCGTTCCAATGGCACAGCACCGCCACGCACAACGACCCGAAGTTTCTCGGACCGCTGTCGCCTCGTGTGGCCAAGCCGACAGGGTTTACAGCTGCAAAAACAGCAATTGTAGTATGTGGCTTTTAGGTGTTCACATTTGAACGGAATAGTCGAAGGAAGTTTAGAAGTGAAACGTCCGACAATATGGACAGTTGAAAAGCAGAGGTGAGAAGAGTCAGAAGAGAAAAGATCAGAAGAAAGAAGATGCAGGTGCGCGAAAAGGTAGGAACGTCGCGAAACACTGTTTTTCCAATGATTTGTGGCTCCGGAGGGTCGAAAAGTAGGCTCGCTAAAGCGGCGGGTGCGGAGCCAGCTGGCCAGATGAGAGATGAAAAATTGCACGCCGTTGTGGCGCGAAGCACATTTGCAAGTCAAAATGTACAAAACACCTCAGCGTCGGACGACTTTTGGAGGGTGCGATGTCGAAAAAGTGCACGCCGTTGTGGCGCGAAGCACATTTCCAAGTCAAAATGTACAAAACACCTCAGCTTCGGACCACTTTTGGAAGTTGAGATGTCGAAAAAGTGCACGCCGTTGTGGCGCGAAGCACATTTCCAAGTCAAAATGTACAAAACACCGGTCTCGGACCACTTTTGGAAGTTGAGATGTCGAAAAAGTGCACGCCGTTGTGGCGCGAAGCACATTTCGAAGTCAAAATGTACAAAACACTAGGGGTTCGGACCACTTTTGGAGCTTCAGATGTCGCTTCACTAAACTACACTACACTACACTACACTCCACAAAAGTACAACTACAACTACACAACTACACAACTACACTCCACTACACTCCACTACACTCCACTACACTCCACTACACTCCACTAAACTAAATTACACTACACTACACGACACTACACTACACTAAATTGCACTACACTACACTACATTACACTACACTACACCCCACTACAGTACATTACACTACACTACACTACCTTCCAGTACACTTCACTACATCACATTACACTACACTACACTCCACTACACTACAGCCACAACTACACAACTACACTCCACTACACTAAATTACACTACACTAAATTACACTACACTACATGACACTACACTACACTACATCACACTACACAACCTTCCACTACACTTCACTGCATTACACTACACTATACTCCACTACACTACAACTACAACTACAACTACAACTACGCAACTACACTCCACTACACTAAAGTACACGACACTACACTACACTACATTACACTACACTACATTCCACTACACTCCACTACACTACACTACATTACACTACACGACACTACACTGAATGACACTGCACAACAGATAGACAGGTAGACAGGTAGACAGGTAGACAGACAGATAGACAGATAGACAGATAGACAGATAGACAGATAGACAGATAGACAGATAGACAGATAGACAGATAGACAGATAGATAGATAGATAGATCGATCACTATCCCCGTGTGTGGTGCCTACGGGGGGTTGTACCCAAATTTATCCCGGAGAAATTTCTTGGGGCCAAACGTTTTTCGGAACAAATTGCCAGTCCCAAAGAAGGGCACAACCCCCAGGCGTATATGGTACACAAAAAATATCGAGAATCAATTTTGGGACCATGGGGGCAAACATCTCTGGATAAAGTTCCAGTGGCCAAGGTCCTGTTCATCCATTTGCTCCGAGAAACTCCACGCTTTTCTTTGGTTGCACCCCCCCGCCTTTGAAAATACCAAAGTTGGGTCTGAATAAGAATCCTAGACGGAGAATTTGTTTCGGGCACAGGGTCAGGAAAACAATCCTGCCAGCACGAACCCGGTTATCACTGCGTGGAAAGAGTCTTGCGCTGACCATAGGAATGTGGCTGATGCCAATCGCGATCCCATTTCCTCTTCCACGAAGATGTCCACGCAGCAGCTGAAGCCTGCCGCAGAAAGAGACAAGTATATACATGGATGGACAGATGGATGGGTGAGTGGATGGACAAATGGTCCCGAGTCAAAATTGTGTATGGAACGTTCCGCGGTGTTCCGGACGTATGGAACGAAGGGGCTTCGTAACTGGTCTTGTTCCGGACCTTTGGAGTGTGATGAAATATAGGCCATACATAAATAAATATATATATATATATACATTATATGTAATATATATATATATATAATATATACTTCTCAAGGATATGCACGTTGAAGCTACTCCTCATCTGCACGACATCCTTGTTGTACACCTGTTCAACGCAGGTTTGGCTTGCATGGCTAGTGCTCGTGCACTAGATACGACACGACTGGTAGCCAGTGTCACCCACTGGCAACCATGTGAAGCTGTCGACTCAGCTTCAGACCTGTCACGCAGGCCCCACCTCCTACTCTTAAAACTCAGAGGTCCCTATGGGGTAGATTGTGTCCCTGCATAGCAAGACTCTACCCTCCCATAACCCACGCGCAAAGGATGGCTTACGAGCAGTCTATGTGAGAACCTGCCATGTGTTCAACAGTGGGTCAGGGGTGGTACATGGGTGGTCCAGGTCTGGACCGGGTATGGAACGGTATGGAACGGGGTCTGGAACGAAACGGCCCACTCCAGCACAGCACTGCCACCACGCAGCACATCTCTATCAAAATTTGCAGTTTGGAGCGAGAATAGCGCAGCATGCAATTCTTAGACTGCCAGCCGGCAGCAGCCAAGCGCATCTCTACAATCAAACACCACAGCTGTGCCACAGCCTGCAGCAACTTTAAGTGGTGCAGGCACAAACCTGCCACAGGCTGAGAGGGAGGGAGGGTTACAAGCAATCCATTCTTAGACTGCCAGCGGGCCGCAGCCAAGCACATCCCTACCATCACACAACAAAGTAGGTAGCAGCTGTAAGTGCTGCGGGCACAGACTTGCCAACACAATCACAGGGCTTGGGCATAGTAAGCGTATTCTGGCATGTATGCACTCATGTCTGTACGTGCGCTCATATGTGTGCGTACAAATGTAAAATCAGATTGCACATAATCAAATATATACATATATATATATATAATTGTATATACGTATATATAAATAATAAATATATATATATATATATATATAAAATAACGTATGGATCAGAGGTATGGAACAGAGGTATGGAACGGATCCTTCAAAGAGGTATGGAACGGGGGTGTGGAACGGGGGTATGGAACGGGTGTGGTCCCGGAGCTTGTTCCGGACCTCCTATTTTGACTTGCCCCCAAATAGATGGATGGATTAGAAGCGAATCATAACCAAGTCCCGATTCCTGTGCAGGGAGCACCTCCTGGCAAGCGCTGACGCTGTCATCAGGTAACACGGTCATATTGTCACGATCCTGACAGCACCCGGATAAATTTGGTGAGCCTCAACCACCCAAGAAAGGATGCAAACTGGCGCTGAATCGGGATGTTGAATTTCTGCAGTACATGCAGCTGGTTACAAATTGTGATTGTTGGTAGCCGTCACCATGTGGTCCCATACACCACTGTCCTGAGGCTCTTTCCCGCAGCCACGGAGAGACGCTAGGTCCAGCGAGGCCGGCTCGGAGACCTGACGAAAATTCAACCCTTTTGAGTGCAGCAGTGGGCGTCCGCAACTGGCAGCGGCATTTGTAAAAGGTAGCAGCTATCAGATTGCGTCAGAGTTCACAGCCCAATTGGAGAATGGAGAAGCACCATGTGTTGAAGGCAAGCTCCACAAGGATGTCTTAGCAAATCATCTTTGGCAAGCCCTTACAAGCCGAGCAGCAGGGGTCACTTTGCTAGGATGCACCCAGTCAGTCATTTGTTCAGCAGTAGGGCCTTACTGCCAACCAAGCAACGATAGGAAGCAGGGGATCCTACAAGTGATTGCATATCTAGCATTTGCAATGCATTGCTAAGATGCATGAATCTCTTCCTTTACATGTCATGTTTGAAGAGGCGTATATCCAAGCAAATATAAATAGTGTCTCTCTAAGTGATGTCGATACAGGGATCCAAAAACAACGACGATCTTGCAAAACAAACATCGGAGATTCTCTCTAAGTGATGTCGATACAGGGATCCAAAAACGACGACAATCTTGCAAAACAAACATCGGAGACGCGAGAAAAATGTCTTCCGAGATTGGACGTTAGTGACGACTGGGGGAATCTTGAATGGGGTGCTGACAGGAACTTATCGTCATAAGGGAGTAAAATCCGGCACCCCACCTGACAAATATGTTGAATGGGATGTTTACAGAAACTTATCTGCAAAAGGGATCAAAAATCCGGCACCCCTCCACAAGCGCCAATACATGAATGCAGGGTGGGTCACTTCGACCCAGACAAATGAAGCCATTGTTCTTGACTGCGCACACGTAGCTGACGCTTACCTGCCCTGTGGCACCACAGGTCTGCTCAACGCGTGCTCCCAAGCGAAGCATGGCAGGTACAGACGGGGGTGACAGCTGAAGCAAAAAGCTGCAGAGATTTGTGCGAAAATTGATGGAACTCATGGTGACTGTTTAGAGTTTAAATGTTCTTATTCTTGGGACAGGTGCATCTCAAGATGAGACTGCAAATGTAGCAAGAAAGAAGGAAAGAATAAAACAAACCACAGGAGTACCAGAAATCTTCTGGCATCTGTGTCTCAACTACGCTACTAAGGACATGAAAAGGAACTTAAATTTACTTAGCAGCAACATCTTGGACTTGCAGACGAGTAGATACCTTTTTTTCCCTTTTGAAAACTGTTTTAGATAATTTGATGGCAACTGCTTCCTACACGGCTGCATATCTAGAAAGAAAGAAAAAAGGTATATAATCTGAATCTGAAAGAAAAGAAATGCCTCAAGAGAAAATAATGGAGTAGATAGACAAAGGAAAAACAGAATGACATATCTATCCACAAATATATATGTGTATTTCTTACTTTGTTTTTTATGTTTTTCTTATGACTCAAATCTAACAATCTACACGCGAGATGAGATATGTATTTGAGGAACCTTGTGGAAATTCTCTATGTTCCACATTAAGTGTTGGTAAAAATTTCAACAAGTTTTCATAGATTTCAATCCAGACTGCAAGAAATTCCCAGGTATTTTGTTAATGTAGTTGTATGAATTTTATATAAAGTTTCTATGTAGTTTATATGTAGTTTCTATGTAGTTTATATGTAGTTTCTATGTAGTTTTTATGTAGTTTTTATGTAGTTTATATGAAGTTTTGAAAACGACATAAAAAGTACATGTACTTTCAATCAAACTACATGTAGCTCTTGTGTAGTTTTGAAAAGTGCATATAAACTACATAGAAACTACATAGAAACTACCTAGAAACTAGATAGAAACTTCATATAAAGTTCATACATGTTTCTGAATATCTCATGAACATCAAGACAATTTTCATGAGAAATTTTCAAAATTACATACGAACTAAACATAAAATTCATATAAACTTTTCTTTCGTTCAGAAAAAATAATCTTGCATCTGTTCAATTTTAATCTCATCTGTATGGAACCTATGTTCACAACAAGATACTTATTTCCACTTTGCTATGGCATTGTAAGGTAATTGGTAAGATCTAATTGAATATGAAATATTTGAATCTGTCAATTTCATATCAGTTTATATCACCTCATCTCAAGTAAACAACTTGGACACAAGTAAACCTAGATGCCACAAGGAAAGTATTCCCTTATTTTCTCCTCTGTCAGTGCAGTCAAAATCAAATGCAGGAGTCATCGGAGTCTGAGTTTCTTCTTGCTCTCCTCCAGCTTATATTCAAGCTTCCTAATTTTGTCCCGTTTCAGCTTCTGCCAAAATCTGACAGAAAAAAACCTCTCCACATGACGCAAGTAAGCAATGACGATGACTCAAGTAAAGGCACTGCTGTTCACACAAGGAAAAAAAATCGACTTTTTTGTTCACATTTTCAGTTTCCTATTTATAAAAGACAATTAAAAAAAAGGAAAAAACACTTTCATGACATACATAATTTTTAGCCGTTTTACAAAAAATGTACTTTTTTAAACATAGACCAAAAGACTAAAAAAAACACCTACATCATTTTAGAAAACACCTGAATAAATTTACATGCAACCTAAATTTACATTGCACCTAAATATGTACGTAAATATATACTCTAAATCACCAAAATTTACGTAAAATGAATGGTGTGTAAAATTACTCTTTTTCGAGACTCAGGGCACATCACAGGTGGTCGAAATCATTTATTCGTCCCATTCGACCGGGTCCAAAGCCTTGACAGCGGCAGCAGCGCTGCCCGGGCTTTCAAAGCGAGCATACAAATCCTTCGTGTCGTCGTTTTGCCAGCTGGCAGCAATTGATCCTCACATCATGCTGGAGGCCAAGAAATCCGATACAAGCATACAACTTAAGCGTGACCAATACTGGAATGGTTTCTGCACTTGATCTCTTCAACGATGGTGAAACCCAATAGAAGAAGTCATTGTTCAAGATAAACCCTTGAGAACTGATGTTGGCCCTGGATGCAAAGCCCCCTAGTTGGCTAAGAAGAGGTGGTCCGTGTATAAAACGACCTATCACTATGTCAAACCCCCCAAGTTGATAAGCTCGGTATAGGCATGGGTCTGCAACAAATCACAGTGAACAGACGATCATTCAAGTTGGAGCCTTACCCTCGTCCGATCACTAACAATGCTGGTGGTGAGTTTACACTGTATCTTTCAAACCAATACAACAAGATAATGAGCGACGATGTTAATATAGCAACAACATGCGTATATAGCATATACCCGTCTCACATCCACCAAGGCGCCGAAATACTTCAACCGTTCCAATGGCACAGCACCGCCACGCACAACGACCCGAAGTTTCTCGGACCGCTGTCGCCTCGTGTGGCCAAGCCGACAGGGTTTACAGCTGCAAAAACAGCAATTGTAGTATGTGGCTTTTAGGTGTTCACATTTGAACGGAATAGTCGAAGGAAGTTTAGAAGTGAAACGTCCGACAATATGGACAGTTGAAAAGCAGAGGTGAGAAGAGTCAGAAGAGAAAAGATCAGAAGAAAGAAGATGCAGGTGCGCGAAAAGGTAGGAACGTCGCGAAACACTGTTTTTCCAATGATTTGTGGCTCCGGAGGGTCGAAAAGTAGGCTCGCTAAAGCGGCGGGTGCGGAGCCAGCTGGCCAGATGAGAGATGAAAAATTGCACGCCGTTGTGGCGCGAAGCACATTTGCAAGTCAAAATGTACAAAGCACCTCAGCGTCGGACGACTTTTGGAGGGTGCGATGTCGAAAAAGTGCACGCCGTTGTGGCGCGAAGCACATTTCCAAGTCAAAATGTACAAAACACCTCAGCTTCGGACCACTTTTGGAAGTTGAGATGTCGAAAAAGTGCACGCCGTTGTGGCGCGAAGCACATTTCGAAGTCAAAATGTACAAAACACACCATTCTCGGACCACTTTTGGAAGTTAAGATGTCGAAAAAGTGCACGCCGTTGTGGCGCGAAGCACATTTCGAAGTCAAAATGTACAAAACACTAGGGGTTCGGACCACTTTTGGAGCTTCAGATGTCGCTTCACTAAACTACACTACACTACACTACACTCCACAAAAGTACAACTACAACTACACAACTACACTCCACTACACTCCACTACACTCCACTACACTCCACTACACTCCACTACACTCCACTAAACTAAATTACACTACACTACACGACACTACACTACACTAAATTGCACTACACTACACTACATTACACTACACTACACCCCACTACAGTACATTACACTACACTACACTACCTTCCAGTACACTTCACTACATCACATTACACTACACTACACTCCACTACACTACAGCCACAACTACACAACTACACTCCACTACACTAAATTACACTACACTAAATTACACTACACTACATGACACTACACTACACTACATCACACTACACAACCTTCCACTACACTTCACTGCATTACACTACACTATACTCCACTACACTACAACTACAACTACAACTACAACTACGCAACTACACTCCACTACACTAAAGTACACGACACTACACTACACTACATTACACTACACTACATTCCACTACACTCCACTACACTACACTACATTACACTACACGACACTACACTGAATGACACTGCACAACAGATAGACAGGTAGACAGGTAGACAGGTAGACAGATAGATAGACAGATAGACAGATAGACAGATAGACAGATAGACAGATAGACAGATAGACAGATAGACAGATAGATAGATAGATCGATCACTATCCCCGTGTGTGGTGCCTACGGGGGGTTGTACCCAAATTTATCCCGGAGAAATTTCTTGGGGCCAAACGTTTTTCGGAACAAATTGCCAGTCCCAAAGAAGGGCACAACCCCCAGGCGTATATGGTACACAAAAAATATCGAGAATCAATTTTGGGACCGTGGGGGCAAACATCTCTGGATAAAGTTCCAGTGGCCAAGGTCCTGTTCATCCATTTGCTCCGAGAAACTCCACGCTTTTCTTTGGTTGCACCCCCCCGCCTTTGAAAATACCAAAGTTGGGTCTGAATAAGAATCCTAGACGGAGAATTTGTTTCGGGCACAGGGTCAGGAAAACAATCCTGCCAGCACGAACCCGGTTATCACTGCGTGGAAAGAGTCTTGCGCTGACCATAGGAATGTGGCTGATGCCAATCGCGATCCCATTTCCTCTTCCACGAAGATGTCCACGCAGCAGCTGAAGCCTGCCGCAGAAAGAGACAAGTATATACATGGATGGACAGATGGATGGGTGAGTGGATGGACAAATGGTCCCGAGTCAAAATTGTGTATGGAACGTTCCGCGGTGTTCCGGACGTATGGAACGAAGGGGCTTCGTAACTGGTCTTGTTCCGGACCTTTGGAGTGTGATGAAATATAGGCCATACATAAATAAATATATATATATATATACATTATATGTAATATATATATATATATAATATATACTTCTCAAGGATATGCACGTTGAAGCTACTCCTCATCTGCACGACATCCTTGTTGTACACCTGTTCAACGCAGGTTTGGCTTGCATGGCTAGTGCTCGTGCACTAGATACGACACGACTGGTAGCCAGTGTCACCCACTGGCAACCATGTGAAGCTGTCGACTCAGCTTCAGACCTGTCACGCAGGCCCCACCTCCTACTCTTAAAACTCAGAGGTCCCTATGGGGTAGATTGTGTCCCTGCATAGCAAGACTCTACCCTCCCATAACCCACGCGCAAAGGATGGCTTACGAGCAGTCTATGTGAGAACCTGCCATGTGTTCAACAGTGGGTCAGGGGTGGTACATGGGTGGTCCAGGTCTGGACCGGGTATGGAACGGTATGGAACGGGGTCTGGAACGAAACGGCCCACTCCAGCACAGCACTGCCACCACGCAGCACATCTCTATCAAAATTTGCAGTTTGGAGCGAGAATAGCGCAGCATGCAATTCTTAGACTGCCAGCCGGCAGCAGCCAAGCGCATCTCTACAATCAAACACCACAGCTGTGCCACAGCCTGCAGCAACTTTAAGTGGTGCAGGCACAAACCTGCCACAGGCTGAGAGGGAGGGAGGGTTACAAGCAATCCATTCTTAGACTGCCAGCGGGCCGCAGCCAAGCACATCCCTACCATCACACAACAAAGTAGGTAGCAGCTGTAAGTGCTGCGGGCACAGACTTGCCAACACAATCACAGGGCTTGGGCATAGTAAGCGTATTCTGGCATGTATGCACTCATGTCTGTACGTGCGCTCATATGTGTGCGTACAAATGTAAAATCAGATTGCACATAATCAAATATATACATATATATATATATAATTGTATATACGTATATATATAATAAATATATAATATATATATATATAAAATAACGTATGGATCAGAGGTATGGAACAGAGGTATGGAACGGATCCTTCAAAGAGGTATGGAACGGGGGTGTGGAACGGGGGTATGGAACGGGTGTGGTCCCGGAGCTTGTTCCGGACCTCCTATTTTGACTTGCCCCCAAATAGATGGATGGATTAGAAGCGGATCATAACCAAGTCCCGATTCCTGTGCAGGGAGCACCTCCTGGCAAGCGCTGACGCTGTCATCAGGTAACACGGTCATATTGTCACGATCCTGACAGCACCCGGATAAATTTGGTGAGCCTCAACCACCCAAGAAAGGATGCAAACTGGCGCTGAATCGGGATGTTGAATTTCTGCAGTACATGCAGCTGGTTACAAATTGTGATTGTTGGTAGCCGTCACCATGTGGTCCCATACACCACTGTCCTGAGGCTCTTTCCCGCAGCCACGGAGAGACGCTAGGTCCAGCGAGGCCGGCTCGGAGACCTGACGAAAATTCAACCCTTTTGAGTGCAGCAGTGGGCGTCCGCAACTGGCAGCGGCATTTGTAAAAGGTAGCAGCTATCAGATTGCGTCAGAGTTCACAGCCCAATTGGAGAATGGAGAAGCACCATGTGTTGAAGGCAAGCTCCACAAGGATGTCTTAGCAAATCATCTTTGGCAAGCCCTTACAAGCCGAGCAGCAGGGGTCACTTTGCTAGGATGCACCCAGTCAGTCATTTGTTCAGCAGTAGGGCCTTACTGCCAACCAAGCAACGATAGGAAGCAGGGGATCCTACAAGTGATTGCATATCTAGCATTTGCAATGCATTGCTAAGATGCATGAATCTCTTCCTTTACATGTCATGTTTGAAGAGGCGTATATCCAAGCAAATATAAATAGTGTCTCTCTAAGTGATGTCGATACAGGGATCCAAAAACAACGACGATCTTGCAAAACAAACATCGGAGATTCTCTCTAAGTGATGTCGATACAGGGATCCAAAAACGACGACAATCTTGCAAAACAAACATCGGAGACGCGAGAAAAATGTCTTCCGAGATTGGACGTTAGTGACGACTGGGGGAATCTTGAATGGGGTGCTGACAGGAACTTATCGTCATAAGGGAGTAAAATCCGGCACCCCACCTGACAAATATGTTGAATGGGATGTTTACAGAAACTTATCTGCAAAAGGGATCAAAAATCCGGCACCCCTCCACAAGCGCCAATACATGAATGCAGGGTGGGTCACTTCGACCCAGACAAATGAAGCCATTGTTCTTGACTGCGCACACGTAGCTGACGCTTACCTGCCCTGTGGCACCACAGGTCTGCTCAACGCGTGCTCCCAAGCGAAGCATGGCAGGTACAGACGGGTGTGACAGCTGAAGCAAAAAGCTGCAGAGATTTGTGCGAAAATTGATGGAACTCATGGTGACTGTGTGATAGCAAGCTTTCCCACAAGCGATGCTTCAATTGGAAGCTTGCAGAGCACCGCAGGATTGCAGATTGAACACCCACTTCTTTATAGCATCCACACTTATCTCAGTGCAAGACATTGCCCATTCCCCAGGGAAATGTTTTGTGGTTACCACCTCATCTGAAGATAAAGCAATCCCAACGTGAATTGGACAATAGCACTTCAAGTCAATTGTTTGTGCCGCCTCGTACCAGCAAAAAACGCTAGTAGGGAAACAGTTCAACTGCCTTGCTGGTGCGCACTGCCTACTAGATTTATCCAAAATAGCTAAGCCGGGACAAAAACTGTACAAATATATATATAATATATATACATATATATACTAATGCTTCGATGTTTTTCGTATATACGCAGAAACATTCAAGGTTGTGTATGATGATGTCACTAGTACCAGTAGTGCCGCACAAAGCGGTGGCGGAAGCGTCAATGGCACTAGGGCACTGGAGTTGTTTAGGCACTGGGGCCCGACACATGGCACTGGGCCACTTACAAAGCCACGGAGGCCACATAAGGTACATGACACTGGGGCCACTTACAATGGCACCAGGGCACTGGAGCTGTTGAGGCATTGGGGCCACTGGGGCACTGGAGCTGTTTAGGCACTGGTCATAACTGGTTATAACTGGTTATAACTGGTTATAGCTGGTTATAACTGGTTATAACTGGTTATAGCTGGTTATAGCTGGTTATAGCTGGTTATAACTGGTTATAACTGGTTTTATCTGGTTATAAATGGTTATAACAGGTTATAAGTGGTTATAGCTGGTTATAACTGGTTATAACTGGGTATAAGTAATAAGTTGTTATAACTGGTTATAACTGGTTATAACTGGTTATAACTGGTTATAACTGGTTATAGCTGGTTATAGCTGGTTATAACTGGCTATAACTGGTTATCACTGGCTATAACTGGTTATAGCTGGTTATAACTGGTAATAGCTGGCTTCTGCTGGTTATAGCTGGTTATAACTGGTTATAACTGGTTATAACTGATTTGAACTGGTTATAAGTGTCTAGAGCTGGTTATAGCTGGTTATAACTGGTTATAACTGGTCGTGACCAGTTGTGACTGGTTATAACTGGTTAGAACTGGTTATAACTGGTTATAACTGGTTATAGCGGGTTGTATCTGGTTATAACTGGTGGTAACTGGTCATAACTGGTTATAACAGGTTATGTGGTTATAACTGGTTATAACTGGCTATAGCTGGTACATGGCACTGGGGCCATTTACAAGGGCACTGGGGCCAACTACATGGCACTGGGGCCACTTACAATGGCACTAGGGCAGCGGAGTTGTTTAGGCACTGGGGCCCGACACATGGCACTGGGCCACTTACAAGGCCACGGGGGCCACAGAAGGCACTGGGGCCGGATACATGGCTTTGGGGCCATTTACAAGGGCTCTGGGGCCAACTACATGGCACTGGGGCCACTTACAATGGCACTAGGGCAGCGGAGTTGTTTAGGCTAACTGGTGGTAACTGGTTATAACTGGTCATAACAGGTTATAAGTGGTTATAACTGGTTATAACTGGCTATAGCTGGTACATGGCACTGGGGCCGCTTACAATGGCACTAGGGCAGAGTTGTTTAGGCACTGGGGCCCGACACATGGCACTGGGCCACTTACAAGGCCACGGGGGCCACAGAAGGCACTGGGGCCGGATACATGGCTTTGGGGCCATTTACAAGGGCACTGGGGCCAACTACATCGCACTGGGGCCACTTACAATGGCACTAGGGCAGCGGAGTTGTTTAGGCACTGGGGCCCGACACATGGCACTGGGCCACTTACAAGGCCACGGGGGCCACAGAAGGCACTGGGGCCGGATACATGGCTTTGGGGCCATTTACAAGGGCACTGGGGCCAACTACATGGCACTGGGGCCACTTACAATGGCACTAGGGCAGCGGAGTTGTTTAGGCACTGGGGCCCGACACATGGCACTGGGCCACTTACAAGGCCACGGGGGCCACAGAAGGCACTGGGGCCGGATACATGGCTTTGGGGCCATTTACAAGGGCACTGGGGCCAACTACATGGCACTGGGGCCACTTACAATGGCACTAGGGCAGCGGAGTTGTTTAGGCACTGGGGCCCGACACATGGCACTGGGCCATTTACAAGGCCACGGGGGCCACAGAAGGCACTGGGGCCGGATACATGGCTTTGGGGCCATTTACAAGGGCACTGGGGCCAACTTACAAGGCCACGGGGGCCACAGAAGGCACTGGGGCCGGATACATGGCTTTGGGGCCATTTACAAGGGCACTGGGGCCAACTACATGGCACTGGGGCCACTTACACTGGCACTAGGGCAGCGGAGTTGTTTAGGCACTGGGGCCACTGGGGCACTGGAGCTGTCTAGGCACTGGTTATAGCTGGTTGTAACTGGTTATAACTGGTTGTAACTGGTTACAACTGGTTATAGCTGGTTAGAACTGGTTACAACTGGTTATAGCTGGTTAGAATTGGTTAGAACTGGTTATAACTGGTTATAGCAGGTTATAACTTGTTATAACTGGTTATAGCTGGATATAACTGGTTATAACCGGTTATTACTGGTTTCAACTGGTTTTGGCTGTATAACTGGTTAGAACTGGTTATAGCTGGTTATAGCTGGTTTATGCTGGTTATAGCTGGTTATAAGTGGTTATAACTGGTTATAACTGGTTGTAACTGGTTATGGCTGGTTATAGCTGTTTATAACTTATCACTGGCTATAGCTGGTTTATGCTGGTTATAGCTGGCTATAAGTGGCTATAACTGGTTATAGCTGGTTCGAACTGGTTATAACCCCCCTCCCCCTGGAGAAAATCCCCCCCCAAAGAAAACTCCCCCCCCCCGTAGGAAGATCCCCCCCTTCCAAAGAAGACCCCCCCCCCCCCCTTGAGAAGATCCCCCCCCCTTCTAAATAAGGCCCCCCTTCCCCCCCTGAAGAAGATCCCCCCCCTTCTAAAGAAGACCCCCCCTCCCCCCTCAAGAAGGATCCCCACTCCCCACCCCTTCTAAAGAAGACCCCCCTCCCCCCCCTTAAGAAGACCCCCCCTCCCCCCTTCTAAGGAAGACCCCCCTACCCCCATTAAGAAGATCCCCCCCCCCTTCTAAAGATTCCCCTCTAAAGAAGACACCCCTCCCCCCTTAAGAAGACCACTCCCCCCCCCCCCCCCCCTTCTAAAGAAGGACCCCCCCCCCGTTAAGACGACCACCCCTTCCCCCCCCCTCTTAAAGAGACCCCCCATCCCCCCCTTAACAAGACCCCCCCCTCCCTTAAGAGACCCCCCCCCACCTCCCCCCCCTTCTAAAGAAGACCCCCCCCCCCCCTTAGAAGACCCCACCCCCCTGCTAAAGAAGACCCCCCCCTCTCCCCCCTTAAGAAGAAGACCCCCCCACCCCCCCTTCTAAAAGAAGGACCCCCCCTCCCCCCCTGAATTAAGATTCCCCCCCATCCCTCTATCGAGGGGATCTGAACATAGGCCAACATAGCCCCAAGATGGGCCCATATAGCCCCAAGCCGTTCACAACAAACCACGAACCACAAACCAGAAACCCCAAACCCCAAACCACACACAACAACCAGAACAACAACAACAACAGCAACAACAACAACAACAGCAACAACAACAACAACCACAACAACCACAACACCGACAACCGCAACCACCACCACCACCACCACCACCACAACAACAACAACAACAACAACAACAACAACAACAACAACAACAAGCACAAGCACAACCACAACACGAACAACTCGATTTCCACCACCTCCACCCTCAAGGTAGGCCACCATAGCCCCAAGCTGGGCCAACAGCGCCCCAAGCTGGGCCACACAAACCCCATAGAACAAACAACCAACAACAAAGAACAAACAACAAGCTCTTGCTCCCTGCTCGACCCCTATATCACCTCAACATGGGCCCCTGGCCGGCTGTCGCGCGTAAGCGCTATATATATATATAGATATATAGATATACATATGTATGTATGCATGTCTGCATGTCTGCATGTCTGCATGTCTTCATGTCTGCATGTCTGCGTGTCTGCATGTCTGCATGTCTGCATGTCTGGATGTCTGTATGTCTGTATGTCTGTATGTCTGTATCTGTGTATCTGTTTATCTATGCATGTATCTATGTATGTACCTATGCATGTATCTATGTATGTATCTATGTATGTATCTATGCGTCTATGCATCTATGTACCTATGTATCTATATATGTATCTGTGTATGCATGCATGCATGTATGCGTGTATGTATGGATGTATGGATGGATGGATGCATGTATGCTGTACAAGTATGGATGTATGGATTTATGCATGTATGATTGTATGCACGCATGTATGTATATTATTGTATATTATTGTATATTATTGTATTATATTGTAATGTAAGGTATCGTACCGTACCGTAACGCAATGCAATGTAACGCACTGCACTGCAATGTAATGTATTTACTGCATCCAGATTGCCAGGCAATGCCACACAGGCAACAGGATGTGAAACGAAACCTACCAAAAAGATGTAAAAAGAAAGAGAACTTCAACCAGGACGACAGGGGTTAAATGTCAGCATTGTTGGCACATGGTTTCCTCAAAGGGCAGTTTGGGCTTAGCCAAATTTCCCAGGATTGGCCAAGCAGAGCCGATTACCGAGCCAAGAGATGAAACAATTTACACAGAGCACCTGGGGTCACCTTTAATTGGACATCTTCAGACACTTTCTTGAGGGACTGGCGACAAAGAGTAGAGCCAAAAGAACGCAAACAGCACAGTTGGATCACTCCACTGCACCACCTGCTGCGCTTGCTTGCATCTTTGCACGCTGTCAAAGGAAGAGTTGAGATAAAACTAAACGATCGGACACAGCGTACTCGCGCAACCAGTTTCAGACCAGTCAGTCTTGTCTTATCATACAACTCACTCACCCGATGTTCGCAGTGCAACTTCAGCTTGATCATAGCCTTCTCATTGTGCAACAGATTTCCGATTGATCCAAAACGATAGACAGCTGATGTATTGAATCAGGTCGTCGCAAGTAGGTTTAGATTTGCAGTAGATATATTTTCATGATCTCAGTCTCTTTTCGCAAACATGACGGGCTCACCTGGCCAACACTCAATAGGAATACCAAAAGAGTGACCAACCCGGTCAACTGCACCATGCCCTAAGTCGAGCCATGCATATTTGCGTGCATTGAAGGAACACTCTGCCTTTGTAGCTTGGTGCACTTCTCATAGCTAAACCAATCGCACTTCGGAGGAAACAGCATGGCTTGCAACATGCCCATTTCGTGACCTTAGGCCACTTCTAGCCTATTTTGGCTCAGTCCATCCGGCATTTCAGTTTGGCAGAGGCACACTGGTGAGCCAGCTCAGCCAATAGACCTCAGCTACACATGGCAAACGATGGCGGTATGTTGTCGTATGTTGTCGTCATAGTATGTCATAGCACAAGGACTTTCTTCAAGCTGTTGGGATCTGTTGGGACTTGGTGCGTCTTGCCGTGTGAACAATGTGACTGGTTCCATCTTCCCAAGTTTGGCACCCAAGTCTTCAAACCTTGAATGCGCATGACGTCCCTCAGGCGCTCCTGCATACACTGAAACAAAGAGTGACAGTGAGACTAACAACTGGATACAACTGGTACAACAAATTTACAACATCAGCTTGAAAAAACTACTGACTCAGATTGAGTGAGTTCCAACACCAACTTGTTGAAACATGGTGTCTAAATCGACCATCAATCGAGTGTCAAGACATGTTGAATCATGGAAAATGTATGAAAATGCAGCATACAGTAGCGTCTATGACAGTCTATGAAACCAGGAACTCAACAACTCATCCCAAACGCAGACATGCCTGCTTTTCATACACAACCTCGCGCACCATAAGCGAAACTGCATAGATCCACCTCAGATTGTTTCCAAACACATTCGCACGCAAACCATCGCAAACCCAGAAACGCAAACGTCAAAAACATGTACGACCATGAGTTCATGGGCTTGATACTATCAATATATATATTGTGAACAAATGGATCCTTGTCCTGGATGTTATCTCAGACCTGTAGTACCCTTGTTACTGGTAGCCGACAAATGCCATGCGGAGTCACACGACGCATCCCTTTTCTCCATACGCTTGAGCCAATGTTTGGCGGTCACAGCATGTTGTTTTAACACTGCATGCTGTACATGTTGTTTCATCTCGTTCCCTTTAACACCCCCCATGCCCGTGGTATTCTTCGAACCACGGACACGAGAGAGGGAACTTTGAATTAGAATGTTTCTGCTACCTGAATTACGCCTATGTACATAAAACAAGCCATTCGGCTCCCCCTTCCCCACATACCCGAAGGGAATAATGGTTCAGGGTTCGCCTACTCTATGGCTGTCGATGCATCGGCGCTTCGTCAAGCTGTACAACGCGAATTATTGCTAGCTAACATCTACTCTTCTACGTTGGCTAAGCTTGCCACTCACCCGTCGGGAGAAATGGGTCACTTCGCTACCAAAGATTTACGATGCTAACTAACGAATTCACGTGCACATTGCAGAATTTCGTGCAGATTGGGAATATCAAAAGTCTTGAACCTAAGCGAATTAGTCTGCCTCGCTCAGAGTCCACTCAGTTGGTCTTTTCCTGATCATCTGTTCATAAAGACGATAAACATCTTATAGTCCAGTGACCATTTTGACGGACAGAGGTAATAAGTTCACTGCTCACGGCGGACTTTCTTCCATTGAGGTGTTGATGGAGTTTTCTCCCATCCCGCCGCACGTTTCGGAGCAGCTTTCGGCGATGAGGGTTCGCAGGCGGTGCCTTTGATGGTTCATGGGATTTTGGCATAGCTTTAGCTTTTGGCGCGCTTGCCGATGAGGATGATGCTGAGCCGGTGCCTTCAGGTTTCTGTGAAGGCTGTGCTGATGATTTGGCTTTCGCGTCTGCGGTAGCAAACTTGGAAGCGGCAGTATGTCCGACTGCTTTGAATACTTCACTTACCACTTCGTCGCCAAGAGTTGGAGCCATCTTCGTTTTCATCTCGGTCTTTCCCCTCTGCGCCTCTGCTTCAGCCAGTTGAATAGCATAAGCCATCTTGCTGACAAAGTTTTGAGGTAAAGGAATGCCACATTGTTGGGCTGCAAAGAGTAGTTCCACTCTCTGTTCCTTCTCTCTCAGACTCAGATATACCGAGAAAGCTGGGAGTTCAATGCAGTTGGGGAAGCCGTGGCTCCCGGAGCGAAAGAAGGTGTATGATTCGTGTTCCGGAAAGGTTCCTTTCAGCAGTCGTCGAAGAAAATTGCTGATGGTCACTCGCATCTCCTGCTTCCCTTGGGCATCAGCCTGCATTCGGTTCATTGGCATGAGGAAACCTAATGATTCGGGAGTGTACCCGGCGCATACCAGAAATTCCATCATCTTTTCATAGATCTCCAAATTCTTGATGACGGGCATCATCATGTTTCTTGGTCGTCCTGAGTACATCTTCTCTCCCTCTGACCATGAGTTCCTTTTCCCTTTTTCCTGAAAGAGTTCATCCAATTCCAGCTCTGTCGGCCGCTTGAGGTTGCCATCCTGGTCTTCGCCTGTGTAGGGGCAGAAGTCGTCCAGGTCCAGCCGGACTCGCTTGGTTTCCGTCATCATCACATGGTACTCCTCTGGGGTCATAGTGACTCTCTGTTTATAGTAGTGCCTGAACATTGTGATGACCTTTGACATGACAGCATTGTCATACAAGTGAGCCGCGGCCTCGGAGACATCATTGTTGATAAGTCCGTCTTCTGGCATACCTTTGCTGCCGCTCTCAAGATTCTTAGTCCATGCTGGAAGTTTGGTAGAAGGCTCATCATCAGGTTCGACGTCCATCTCATCGTCGTCTTCTTCAACGATTTCGTCGTCTTCTCGTTGAACTTCCTCCTCCTGATCCATTTCCTCATCATCGCCTTCATTGTAGTCGACCTCGTCAGGATTGAAGCCATAGTCGTTGGATTCAGATACGTTTTCTTGTGCTTGGTTGACCGTATCCTTGAACAACGATTCTTCTTGTCGACGAACTTCTTCATCGAGCTCTTTCTTTGTGGCCTCATCTTCATCGTCTTCAGGAGCTTGTAGCCGATATGGACGAATTCCACAACTTTCAAGTTCCGTCCAGCAAACTAGACACACTGCTAGCTTTGTCGGCGTCTCATTGAGACAGTGAGGACAATGGCGGCAACCTGAAGTTTGCACCCTTTTGCGTTCGACTATATAGTCAATCAGCTTGATGCGGGCCAGGTATTGTTCTTGTCCGCCGGGCTCGATCAGGTTGTTCTTGAATTGGTTGACGATGTTCATGGCATCCATGGCGATTTCGTCAAACGGTTGGTCTTCGGCGTCGATGCACTGACTTGCAACTCTCAGGATGGACTCCTTGGTGGCTACCGTTCTTGATTTGATAGTTCCAGACCGGACTACCTGGTCGTCGCCCGACGGGACGAACAACCGGAGCCATGTCTTGTTGTACTGATCCTTGGGGTCCTGAATCCATCCTCCTTTGATTGCTGAGAATGGGATGATTCTTGGTGAAACGATCTGTCCCGAGTCAGTTAGCCGACCGCCATATTCCACCATCAAGGTCTCGGTCGGGATGAACAAGCATATGTAGTCACCCTTGCGCGTATCAACGCTCTTCGTGATGGTCCATGATCTGTGATCCCATGGCACATACGGGTTGAAGAACGTGAACATCCGATGACCTTCTCCAAGACCTCCTGGAATTAATCCTTGCCTCCAAATGCTTCGGAGGTTGGTCTTCTTGGTGATGTGGAAACAGACCGGTAATGACAGGATAGTGTTGGGTGCGATTGGATGTGAAAGCAATGAGGACAGCAATGAAACGTCGTCTCTTGAAGATCCTTCTTTGTGCCCCGTAGGAGCACGAACCGCCACTGGATAGAGCAGTAGACCTTCATCAGGGATGTGCGTATCCGCATCGACATTGTTGTCAATGCACGTCAGGCTGCGACGATCAATATCCTTGTTGATCCCAAATGCCAAGACTTGTTCACGCACACGACGTCCATACCGGGCACAGTGGAACATGATCTTGAAGAGCAATGTCATGCGAAAGTTCGCCTCATTGACATTCCATGCACTCTGATCATTTGCTCTTCCCTTTGGGGCAAGGAATACGTGTGGCCAGCGTGCATACTCGTGCCTCCAGATGGACTCACATTTGAGCACTTCCTCGATGGGCACCCAGCCGGCGTCATCACAGGGCAGACTCTGCTGCTCTGATACCTTCCCCATGTTGTGCCGTAGGATCCTGTTTAGTGAAGCACTCACCTTGTCCTCGTAGGTGTCGAGTCGGTTGCCAGTTTCGAAGCGGTAGTTGGCCGCATATTCTACGCCGCCAAAGTAGGAGCAATTGAAGAAATGGGCCCCGTCGTTGGGATGATTTTCAAGAAACCATCTTGCGGCGCCTCGACTCGTTTGTAGAAGGTCTTCCTGATGTTGTTGTCAGAGTAGCTTGCCATGAAGTCTGGCACTGACCAAGTGTCGCCTCCTCCTCTGACGATAGCGTCTCGGATCACTTCGTTAAGGTCAATAACGTTCTGTGGTCCCAGCTTTGTAACATCACGTCCTTCTATGCAGAACTTACCATACTCATCGAGGTCACCAACTTCAGACATAGTTCTGATGCTGTCATACCATTGGTGTTCACTAAACCTCGGTTTTGTAGGTTCATCTGTTTGCCCCGACCCTTCAGTAGCACCTGAACCGTCCTTCTTGTGCTCAGGAGGCTCCATATCGACGTCATCAGATGTGGGACTATCAGCCTCGAGCGACGCTCGGACGGCCTTTAGCACCTTTCTGACTTCATCTCTCTTCTCATGTTCACATTCAAGATGGCCATGTTTGGTGCTACCACAATACAAGCACACGTTGACATCCTCAGAGACAGTGAAGAGTTTTCCCAACGCATCCAAAAGTTGTTGTTTCCCGGAAATCTCTGAGTCCCTGACCACATCGGTGGGATCGTTTGCTGGCTCATCAGCTTCCTCCTCCCCAGGGTGAGCCGACGACTCGTCACCTGGCTTGGCATCGGCATCAGCGCCCATGCTGGCGTCATCCCCTGTGATGTTGTTCTTCCTGCGATAATGAGAGAATACCTGATCCTTCTCCCATTCCGTGAGGCAGCAGAAATTGGCCAGCGATTCATATCCGGGTATTGCGTGGATGATCTTCATGACCCTTTCGGCTTCTGCGGTCTGCAGTGTGCAGTCGAAGGATCCCCGTCTCTTGTCATTGATGGTGCTCGAGGTTCTGGATGTCGATGTGAATTGAGCCAATGCCTTTTCCAATCCATTGAGATACTCAGCTGGATCAACACTGGCATTGAAAACATCAACAACTCCTTTGGCCATATTGGCCACATCCAAGACACCAAGCCAGAACTCGATGATATCTCCAGTTTTCTCGGCAGATGCACGGGAGAATCCAAAGATCTCGTTCCTCTCCTTCACCTCGGGAACGGCGACCTTCTCGAAGAAGTCTTTGTATGCGACATTTCCGCAATCCTTTGTGACTCTGTAGATCAATAGCCACTTCTTCGCGACTTCATCAAAAACTCTTTCGCGATAGATACTGAATTGCTTGCCGCGTCCGTTCCGGAAAATTTCCAGAGCTTGCCTCTTCGAAATTCTGACTCCTCCCATGTGAGATAGAGATTTCATCAAATGCTCCCCATACGCCAACGATGCATTTGAAATCAACGAAGACGCAGTAAATGTGAGCCATGTTTGAAATCCTTGATTGATGTCAACAATGTCAACACCAAGATCCTCGAATGCAACCTTCAATCTGGCCGCAAGGAGTAGGACGGACTTCCTGGCCTCCAATGTTGGAGCTGAACGCTTGTAGTGGTCCTGGGTATTGGCGGAGCAATTAATGCAATGGGTCGGTCTCGACTGGCATGTCTCGACCTCATCCATCGTCACCGCATTTCTGCAGCTTCCGCATAAGATGTCGGAATTCTCCTTGTCGATGGTGAACCACATGCATCGATCGGAAACAACTGGTTCCAACTCATGGGTGCCGACTACTGGTTCGACCCAACTGGTCTTGAACCTCTTGTCCTTTGTGAATCTGTTGACGGCGGTTCCAGGGCCTCGCTGGAAGATTGTTGTGTCATCATTTGCATAGTCACCCGGGGTCATCTCGCCACTGGCAATCCTGAACGCCTCAGTCGGTCCAGTCATATCCTCCAACACTTTGGTGTTGATGCCAGATTCATCGGGTTTGAATGCCCCCTCGTTGAGGACGGATACGTATTCCCGGTTCGTGGCACACATGAGGAACACTCTTTGGCGAAATAGATTCTTCTCAATCACAGACCAAATTGCCGTCTTCCCCAAAGTCCCCTTCTTGGTCGTACTCAATATTGGATATTGTTTCCCAAATTGTGAATACATTGATCGCCACATTCTCTGGTCCGATGTCACCAAGATCCCTTGGAGCCTCATCTTCTCGATCAGCTCATCTGCGAGTCTTGACGTGACAGAGTCCATACCGTTGAACATGGAGTCATTGTTGATGGCGACCATCAGAGGTCGGGACGTAACTTGATCAAGATCGAGCACCCCTTTGACAAACTGATTCTTGAAGTCGTTTTCAAGCATGACACAATGAGGTGGTTTCTGTGCATGAAGGAATTGCAATGACAACCAAAGGTGAACAGTAATCTGGCCATCGTCGACGGCATCAGTACTGAGATGTTGCTTGACCTTGTCAAGCGTGTCAAGGAATTGTTGAAGTGGTCGTTCTGCTTCGGAATCATGGATCTTGAATACTTCAACACTTTCCCATCCCATGTCAGCTAATCCCATTTGGATGCCATGCGTCCCACTTTGGGTTCCCACGCGGAACATCAGGTCGGTGATAAGGATGGTAGTTCCAGCCCTGAAGTCACCTGCCAACATGTCATGATCTCTTGGACCGTTTGGTGCTTCGATGATCCTGCAAGCAAGTGGGTTGGTGATCATCTTCTTGACGCGGCCCAAGTCAGATTGGTTGGCGACATTCACGTCGTGATGCCCTAGCATCATGAGCATTCCTGCAGTCGACAAATAGCACCCTGTCCGCGTCAGCATGTACTTGCGGACGACGTGGCTGTAGCACCTCAGCCAGTCCTTCTCGGAGATGGTGGACGCGGTGTCCTCCGTCACGACCGCCGGATTGCAGATTCCGAAGACCATGCAAGCATATGCGGTCACTCTCCTCAAATATTGTGCCCAAGGTGCTGAACCCGAAGTGCTGGCAGCTTGAGCTGCTGGGCCTTGGATGATTGATAGTAGGAAGTGATCCCGCTCGTCCATCCATGCCGATGTGATGAACTCTGAGTTCCTTTGATCGGGCATCGAGGATGTCCTGAAAAGATATCCGTTTGGTACCCGAGGAATCACCCAGTCCTTTCTCGCGGGAGGTGTAGATGGCCTTGCCTTCGATGGTGGTGCTTTTGGTGGTGGTGCACTCCCAGCTGCAGAGCTGTAACCATCGTGTCCACCGGCGGTGGAACTACTAGGCCCAGTCTGTTGTTGTTGCTGTTGTGCCCGCTGCGCATCGGCTTCCCTCTGTTGCTTGTCATTCATCATTCTGATAGGTGAAGGATCCCAACCTGGATGATCCGGTTGACTTGGAGGGTTTCTGCCGTCTTTCGGCATCAGCGGAATGTCCCAGCCATCGATGTGGGAGACCTCTGTGGCCCCTTGGCCCATCTGTGTGGTGGCAGTGGTCGTCACATAGTCGCGAATACAGGAAAACGTCCTGTTTCGTTTCTCCACCTCCTCGAACATGCCCTGATCGGCCCTCTCGATGTTGTAGCCCCCCAACTCCCATATGTCGTCGCGGAGGTCAATGGCCTGCTTCATTCTGACCAGATCAGCCTTGATGATCCCGCTCAGGTGCGACATGGATTTGAAGTTTTCCAGTCGCATCATCCACTCATGTAGCATCTTGGAGACCATGAGGATGGTTTGTAAATGGACGACGGCTGCCGTCCGCTCCAAGCTGAGATCATAGCTCATCGACATCCAGTCTTCCAGGACATTCTGGACGATGATGGTCTTACCCTGGCTGCTTGCCGCTCTGGCGTTGTGACGTCGGAGTGCATAGCCTAAGCTGTAGCTCTCCTCGTACATGATGTTGACCAGGAATTTGATGCGGTCTTCAACTTCATCTGGGGCAGGTGCCTCTCGTTGCATCACTTCAAATGACCATTTTTCCCACTTTCGACGGGCAATCTCCTCGAAGTTCGTCCTCTTCCGGATTTGGTAACATGAACTTCCATAAGGAGGGTATGTTTGGTTCAAGGATCCGAGGTGTGTTGGACTCGTATTTGCAATCTTGTCACGTAGTCCCTTAACCGTGATCTCCTTGTTGATCATACTATTTTGCCCGGTGTAGTGGTCCTTGAGGGTGTCCCATAGTTCATCTATTCTAATCGCACACTCAAAGGTGCACAAGAGCTGCATGATGCTCTTCTCCTCTGGGTTTCTGGCGGCCCCTTCCACCAACTTTGATAATCGGGCCCCTTTGTCGATGAAACTGATGGCAGACATCTTCAACTCATTCTCATTGGTCACTTTTGACAACATTTTCATTAGCAACCTGATTGCATGAGTTACGAATACTCTGCCACTTCTATCCATGACAAAGGCTAAGGCCACAACGACAGGAGGAGAAATCTTCACTCGATCCAACCATTCGTCGAGGTCCTTATCCTTGTAACCCCTGAAGTTTGCCTCCTCATAGGTTGAGAATGGAGCAGGAAGGTTGTGCTCTTGTTTCTTCTCCTGAATGAGGGACAGGGTTGACTTCAGTAAGCTGATCCCTTTGGCCGCTGATGGGATTACAAGGTCAGTTCCAGCCATTGCGAAGACCGAAATGAGGCTAGGAGAATCCGGATCCGTCAAGGTGCACCAACGACGCAGGTAACAGCCTGACTTCACCTTCAGTCTACCTTCAACGGGATCCGGATCCACCAAGAGCGATCCACGACGTGGATACAGCCTCAGCTTCACCTTCACACCGCCTCGTCGGGTGATGAAGTTAATGAATAACTGTTCATTGATGGTCTTCACGTTGGTGTTCGCATTCATAGTCATTCATGATGACACATGCACATGACTTCGACTTATAGTAATCTTCCTCTTCCATAACCTTTGGTCGAAATCTCCTTCCATAAACGTTGTTAATCAACATTTGATTTGTGACACCACGAAGGATGCATCTGACAATCTTCTCGGTATATAATTGTGTTGCACGTGTTTCTCTACCCGCACATTGACCGTGAGTGTGTGAGCCATCACATTTTTCATGCAAGTCAAAGAACTCAACCCCCCATGATACGATCCTCCATGGTTTCTTGATTGCGGTCCCAACATCTTTGAATTGTGATTTCAAACCATACATGCATCCATCAAAGTCATGCACAGTCGACTGGGTTCCACTGATCAGAAACTTCATTCTCTCGTCATTCCAATAGTCGCATCCCCGAGGTAGTTCCAACAATGCCATGGCATGCAAAACATGTACACGCTGCAAACACAATGTGAACTCTTCCCATAGCTCCCAATATAGAAGTGCTTTCATTCTGATGTTGTGTGCTGTGACCTCACTCACATTTTTGTTTAACCGATTCCACGGCGAACCACCGGTGCAAGGTCCCGCAAAGAACACGCAGTCACTAGGGCCCCTGATGCAACGTCTCCATTTCGCCCTTCCGTAGTTGGACATGAGGTTGTCATCTTCGGTGATTGTGACCACATGCATCATCTTAAACCGACTTTGTTTGTGAATCTTGGTGATGATACTTTGCGTTTCAGCACACATAAGGAGCAGGCATGGGACATCATCTTTCATCTCATATACGTTGAGCGATATGACAACGTCATTGAGTATCTTCCCGAGAAAATCAGCATAAGATTGCTTGAAGTGATATGTCAGAATCTTCCCATTCTTTCGATGTAGTGTCATCTGAATATCCCAATCATTTTGTTTTCTGGTCTCATGCTTCAACTTGTAATGATGGGCTATAAACATGTCATCCAATGGAATGATTTTCATGTTCCCATCAAGGATACAGGTGACCACAGTGTCCTGGCACGATGCCCTGTCCTCCACGTCAGACCCGCTGTCCATCACATCTTTGATGTCTGCATTGGATATGATCTTGAAGGTAGTGGTCCCTGTCCAAAATTCATTTCTTTTGTTGGTCTTCTCGATGTTATTCCCCGCCAATCTCCATGAGTCATGGATCAATCTCCCACTTGACTGAAACACTTGGTTAGTTTCCCGTTCATCTCTAAACCGTCTCAGCTTACATGGCAGAAAGTCAGCCTCTTTGGGGGTAAACATCTTTCTTCTTGGTACTTTGTGCACTCTCGTCAATGTTGTTTCATCCTTCCATATCCATTCATCTTGATCACATTCATTTTTGGATATCTTCTTTCCCTTTCTTGACGACGTTGAGGGGTTATAGGCTTTGTCTTTTGATACCCTACCAGCAATCACATCACCACCGGCAAGTATAATTCGTCGTCGATTGGGATCTTTGTTTTCTGTGGGATATGGATCATCATCGGGTCCCCCGACGGAGGAAATCCCATTGGAAGACTACCCCATCCAGAACTCCCCCCATGAACAACTCGAAGGAGCGTGTTGATCACCCGAGCAGTACCACATGGAGCTGCATGAATGGTTGTGGGTTCATTTCCATGGGATTGATGACAAAATAGTTGACCTACCCCCACAGTTAACTGAGGATACTTCAGGACTGGAGTCTGACGAGTCGGCACCGCAGCAGCATGGAGCCCTTGTCGTGCTGTTGACGCCAGGTGTCCCGGTGAGACAACACCAGCTGATTGCCTAGTAATCACCGACGGTGATATACTAAATTGACACGGATGGTATTGGAAACAAGCTCGTTCTACCCATTGATCAAAACGGTCTTGTTGTTGAACAGGTGGAACTCGATCCTCAACCTTGATCCATTTGCCATGAGAAAGTATCCAGGTACTTCTCAAACAATCATGAGGCAATGATACACCAGGTGGTCGCTTTCTAAAGAAAGTTGGCGTCTTAACAACCAATATGGGATCCATACCAGGTAGTTGTTGTACTTGTTCTTTACCAGAAAGACCCTTCTGATACACCTCAGGTGGTAGAATAGGTATTTCGGTATACGGAAAATTTGGAACATCTTGAGTTTTGGTTTGAAACACTTGTCGGACAGTGGTATCAACATCCGTGGTGGGTGAGACCATATCGAGCAGATCTTTCGTACCGATGTCACCAGGGTCCAACAGGTTGATGAGCATACATGCTCTTTTCCATGCCAACGGATTCTTGAAACCTTTGGTGTGAATGTCAGCGGCCATTTTCGAGGTCACCTCATACATGAGTACGTAGTTCTCCCGAGTAAAATGTTCATGGAGGGAAGTAATGGCTATGCCATGGGTCCTCTCAAGATGCCGCATAGTGGGGTTACGACCCGACCTGACTACACCGATCATGCCCTGATTGTCATCATGGAACAATAATTTGGGCGACTTTCCCGTCAGCGTTTCCCAGATGCTCATTGCGGGCAAACCCATAGTACGGAGGGTGACATCGGCTGCCACGATTTCAGCCTCAGGCGTCGAATGGCTTACGCATCCTTGCCGTTTGCTGCCCCCGGACAAAGGAAACCGTGTGTGGTTACCCTGGATATGCATATGAGACCCTGAAGTTGATCTCAAAGACTGGGCACACCCTGCAAAATCAGCATCAGCAAATAAAGACAATGTCAATTCATTGAATTTGTCCCCAACCCATCCGGTCATTCTTTTAGATAGGCTGGAATTCACGTAGCACATTAAGTGATACAACTTTGCATCGTCATCAATGGTCCACTTTGTTACATTCCTGGCCAGGGAATTAATGGAACGAAGCAGATCAAAACGAGCAATCCTCGCCGCGTACAGCAGCTTCATCAACACGCTAGCAGCGTGTGGCGCTAATGCACCTCTCTCAGACTCCCCAGGCGAGACGTCTTCCCCTTGGGTTCCTTGTTCATAAAACAATGGAGCGTCCGGATCAAATTCATGAGTACACCATGGACATACCTTCTTGTTCTTGGGGTTCCCGGGACATGGTGCTCTAGACTTGTGTTTCTTTGTTTCTTCAGGTAGACTTGGAGTAGATACGTGTTTCAACTTCGTATCTTTTCCAATAATGTCTAAGTACTTCTCAACCGACAGCTTCAACAAACCTTCCATGTCATAGGTCATGGTTGACACCGGGGTCCCATCATGAAGTTTGGTAGATCCCTTTCTCAAAATACAACCAAGGTAGAGTCCTAAGTCAGTCTCGGGCTCGATGTTGAGTTTTGATCGAAGCATCTCCCAACCCTTAGTCAGGTTCTCTTCCGGTCCTGCCAGCTTTAAGTCGTCTACATAGATGACAAGAAGTAACTTCAGTTTCTTGTGAAAATACATTGAAGGCCATTCTTCTCCAACAGGAACGAAGTCGAGTTCTCGAACTTTCTGATCACAGTGTTGTTCCCACATTGTTCCCGAATCGGGGTGACCATATAAAGCTTTAACCAATCTAACAACTGGTCTACGAAACTTTCGAATATCGACATCGTCTGGCCAAGCGTCTTCGGGTAGCTCAACCCAACATGGTGGTCCGGTTAGTTTTGCTTGAATGTACGCCTGAATAGCGTCGGCAAGTTTTACATTATGACCAGGAAGACACCCATAGAAATCAGCCCATCTCGATGCCTCAAAAGTAGCTGGAGAATTGCCCAAGTCCTGGAAGAAAGCAGCCTCCCAGAATTGGTTCTTCACCTGATTACCAAGCAAGACACCTCGGCCTTTGAATTTTCTACTAGGGCTTCCTGCGGGCAACTGGTAGTTTTTCTCAACACAGATACCATGCACTCTGGCCATGTGAACCTCTGTCTTGTTTGCCTTTGCTTCACGAACAACGTCATCATATTCTCTAATGACACTGAAATCGTAAACTCCAGCAGCATGTTGACCCAACCATTCCTTCCTCATAGCTTTACGTGCATCATCGTTTTCCATCATTTCCTTTCGACCAACAGGTCTAGCCACTGCAGTGTTGAACATCTTGTTGATATTGATTCCATCACCATTTGAAGCTAGCTTTTCTCGATGATCATCACAATGATTAATGCATGGCATACATGGAAATGGAAGGAAAACATCACTGAGGCCACGAGCGTCTTGGGGTATTTCGTTGGTGTTGTGCAACGTCGCAGCAGCCACCACTTTCCCCTGGTTGAAGTCATACACTTTGTCGTTGTTCCAAGTGGCTTTCGGCCCCTTGCCCTTCTCGATCTCCGACCATTCGTCCCACTCCATCAAGAAGTCATCATCATCAGGTACATCAGTGTCTGATAAATCTGAATAGCATGGAGCAGAGGCAACGGTCCCTCTCCCGACGGGAGAATTAGACCCCTTTCCATATTGAAAAACTTTGCCTCTTCGGACATGGTCTTGGGACATGGCCACTCCGGAAACATGATCGTCTTTGTCGTCTTTCTTGGAGGATTTGGCTTTCTTTGCTTCTTTCTCTTTCTTCTTTTCTTCTTTTCTCTTTGCTCGCTCTTCACTCTCCTTGATTTTCGCATCGCTTTTCTTCTTCTCCTTTTCTGCTTCAAGCTTCTTCTCTTCGGCCTTGGCAATCCCTTTTCTGACAGTTGGTGACATCTTCCTCCACTCGTCAGGGGTATATTTTGAAGGCCTTGGAGTAGTTGATATTCTGCGAAAACCACGTTCATCAATACGATATGGATGACCGCGAGCATTGAGTTTCACCCATTCACCATCGTCATTCAGGTATACGATCCCATCCCCGGCCTTCCCAACGGAGTAATGATCTGGCCCTCCTTCTGGAACATGAAGGTCTGGATGTGCTGGCTTATCGATACCTGGTGGTCCCAATCTTTCTGACATAGCGTCAAGGTGTCTTTCAGCTTCCAACTCTCCTTCAGTTGGCTCCCGTGGGACCTTCGACGAAGGTACACCACCACCATCGTGACCATCGTCATCATCTCCACCATCATCATCATCATCTGGTGGAGGTGGTGGTAGGATTTCTGGGTTTCCTTCAAGACGATCTTTCACTTTTAATCCCTCAATGGAAACATTAATCCTCTCATATTCTAACTTACATGGGAATTCAAGGGGTTCCTTTAGTTCGACCCTTTCGGTATAGTGTGGAGTCCTCAGCTTGGCGATGGGCTTCTCCGCATCATAAGCCAAGTTCTGCTTGCTCCAATCACATAGTGCCCATACCCTGTACTTTCTTGACCAATGGAGCCCGGGACCAATGGAGTATCCGGCGAACACTCCAGGGATTCCCATAGGGTCAAACTTGTGTTGTTGTTCTCGTTCACGTGAACCACTGGGCTTGAAGTACACGAGGGCACCAAAGGGTATCATCTTCCCTTTGAATTCTTCTCCATGAAGTTTGCACCAAGAACTTACCTCATCGTCGTTGGGCTCGATGTTGAGCAAATGGCTCACGCATCTGATGGCATACATCCAAAAGCATGGTGGAATCCCTGCCTCAAGTAGACAAGTTGTTGTTGCCACGAGCACGAATTGGTTAGTTCTCTCTGCAAGTGAGTTGTGCTTGGTCTTTCCGGCCAAGGAAGTATCCATTGGGATCTTTAGGATCTTCATTGCCTTGTCGAACTGTGGGGCATCATCGGAATATGCTTCTCGAATCTTACGACGGCCCATGAACTGTTTGACCGCCCGTATAACGGCGTCTGTGTCCTTTCTGGCAGAAGGATAAGACTGAAGCATTCCTGTATACCTATCCCTGATGACAAAGATGGTTTTGTCGTCGCCATAGTCCTGTTCAGCAATACGACGGTTGTCAACATAGTCGAATGTGATCAGGTCCCCAAACTTTGTGAGCTTACGCTGAAACGCACCTCTGAACGTTTTCCTGTGCTTCATCTTGGCACGCACGCAAGACTCACAGTAAGGGTTCTTGTAGCGATGAGTTAGAAGGTGAACCTTCGACGTGCTTCATTCTTCAAAGTTCCCCTCTTACTCAATCGGACTCCTCCATCTTCCTCATCAACATCAATGACATCATCGTCGTCTTCACCTCCTCCATCTTCAGGGATTTCTTCAACTTCAATTGGATGATCTTCATGGATGTCATCAGGTGCGATGCTGGGATCGTATCCGTCGTCCTCAAACTCGGCATACTCATCGGCATAGCACGACATTTCCTCAGCATCACCTGCATCACTTCCAACAGCCACTTCATGTTGATCATCTCTTACCTTAGCTTTCTTACGTTTCTTCATTGATCTCTTGGGTGACTTAACATTGGATCGTCCAACGGAGTCGGAAAGATCTTCAAGTTCATCCCCACTTTCTCCATCAATGACCAAAAGACCTTCACCTTCCGATGTTGAGCATCCATCATCAAGAACTGCCATGATCTTCTCCACACAAGATGATTTCAACTTGATCTTTTCTTGATCGACGCTCACATAGGGAATATAGTCTTTGACAGTCATCTCGATGATGTTGCCATTTGGATCCAACATGAATGGAGTTCTTCCGGTCGGCCATACAAAAGAGTAACCAAGATCAACGCATCGCTTTCCCATGGAGAGCACGGAGGGTGTGTCCTCCAAGATATGAGCTTCTGCTGGTTCGCTAAATGCCTCGAACTTGATGCTTGAACGTTTGGTCGAACACGTTACCCCATTTGCTGTATGGAAGTTGACGACCTTGTCATCGTATGTTGGGAGATCCATTCTACTTATTCGCGTGGATGAAATGAGATCATGGCCACTTCCAGAATCCAATATGAATCTCTTATCTCTCTCTTCAACAGGAACAGTGATACACATTGTGTTGCCCCTTTTACCATATCGACCTTCAATATGCTGAACATAGTTTTCCACAAAAACTTCCCTGGACACCTCACCGTCCTCGACGTCGAGTCTGATCAGGATGTCCATGCTAGGGCCGACTATGACCAGGACTTCATCAATGTCACTGTGTTCACCCTTCTCATCGATCAGAATAGCCATTGCTTTCCCTCGGCTCGAAGCTAACCTGCATGAATAAGACCATTGCTCATCTTTCCTTATCTGATCAGTGGGCTTTCCAATTTTACCATGACCTTTGGAGACAGTTTGAGATTTCCGATTGCACTTCACGAAGTCCTTCTTTATGTAAGTTTGAACGTGAGTCTTAGACTCATCAAATCTGACCTTCTTCTTGACCACGTTCGATGCAATCTTATGGAACGTCTCTTCATCATCGCTCCAATCATGGACAAGTGCAGGAGTAGCCTTCGAGCTTGGCGCTTCGGTGTTCGGAGCGGTGTTAAATAGATGAGGATCGTGGCGTTTGTTGCATTTGTCTCCATACCGACACTTGCCCTTAGCCCAATGCCAGCATGGTTCATCAATTTTCTTGGTCTTGTTTGCCGGAGATTGACTTCTTGGAGTTCCTGGCTTCCGACCATTCCCTTTTGCGTTCTTATTCGCCTCGAATACCTTTTGATCATGACTGTATTCACAATCTTTGCCTTTTCTGCATGATTTCTTGATGAAATGGAAATGGCATGGGATCTTCTTCTTGGATCTGGGGCTGGTACTTCGGCTGTTTGCTCGATCCTTCCCTTTCCCTTGACCTTTTCCTTTTCCTTTTGCATGCTGTTTAGGCTGAGGTGATGGTAGAACTGGAGCTGCATCGGCCTTGGCCTTCGCCTTGGGCGCTGCCTTCTCCTTGGGAGTAGCTTTAGGCTTCGCTTTTGGATTTGCATCCGGTGCAGCGGCAGTTGGGTTCGGAGCAGGAGCTGAAGGTTTGCCGCCACCTGCAAAGTCTCTCGCATACTTCTCTCTGGCGGCCACATGCTTGTCCTCTCTGATTCTGGAGATGTGCCTTTCGATGACGTCCAACAGGTAGCGATAATTTCGTCTTTGGTCTCCTTCCATCCATGACTCGTACTGCTTGATGTCGAACATCATAAGACTCGAATTTCGAATCTTCTTGTATAGAGCATCACGAAGCCAATCATCAGGAGGTACATCATCCGGCATCATGTTTGATACCATCTCCATCCATTTCTCGTAGAACACTTCTAGGTTCGAGTCACCGAGATACTTCATCGATACGATGTGTTCCATGGTGAAGGATGTTTCTCGTTGACCTGGGGTTCTGAAGTGCTCCAGAATCATAGCCAAGATTTCCCGTCCCATGACATAGGTTCCTCTTCGGCTATGACTTTGTGTTCTCAATCTCAATTTGATCGCTACATGACGAGCAACATCACCGGCTTGGGCTATCACGTTTGACAATGCAATTGACAACTTGGCGTCGATGGACTGATACCGTTGCCCTCCACTGTCATTCAATAGCTCGATATCAGGATTTGGTCGAATAGCCGGCTGTAGCCATGCCTCCCATGCGGCTTTATCCCCGTCATTTGCCGAAAGAACAACACTCTTGATGAGATCTGATTGCCAAACCCCAAGATTCTGTTGCTTTGGCCATGGGCTAACATAGACTTTGTCAGCCTCTCGTCTTGACATTCTCGGTACTTCTTCTGCAGTGTAAGCCGCTGTGGAGACATCATCTGCTGAATCGCGTTGTGATCTTCGAACTGAAGGCAAACCTGGAGGTTCAGGAGGTGGTCCTGGGCCGTTAGGCCCGAAAGGGTCCGGAGGTCCATCAGGGTCAGGCGGACCGCCCCATCCACTCGGTGGCTTGTAATAGTCCCTCTCAGTTCCGCCAGCGATCTTGTTGTCAACCTCTTTCAGCAGATCAGCGATTCTTTTGCTTGATTGAGAATGCTGTTGTTGTTGAGGAGGTACAGCATGCCCACGATAGGAATGAGCCACATTTGTCTCATAAGTCAACTCCTTGTCGATCTGCGAAACCCAAGATTTCAGAATAGCGTTTTCACAGTTAGCCTCACTCACGTCATTCTCCAGTTTGTCGATGACCAGTCTGGATGCGAGATCGGAGTTGGGAATGCCTGCCGAATAGGGAAGTGTGTCAGGACTGATCCTAGCCATAGATGTTTCAGAATCCTTGAGACTTTTTCTCAGTTCATCTAAGTGACGTTTCATGTCAACAATCTCAGAATTCTTGATGCCAATCTTTTCATCCCTATCCTGGATTTCCCCCATGAACATGCATGATCTCTCATATTGTTGAACACCACTAGCCAATTTCAATTTTCGCTCACTCTCTAGTTCAGATCTTAGAGTTCGGACCTCAGCATTGGTGAGGGACGACGTCCCTACATCCGCAACTTCAGCCAATCTTTCTTTCAATAACATGTTTTCTTGTAAACATTCATGAACTTCATGATCTAGATCCTGAACCCTAATTTGAGCAATTTTGGCTTGATTACGTAGATCTTCAACAAGCATCTCATCGGGGCCACGACCGTCGGTCGTAGTACCCTGAGTCAACGATCTCCGCAACTTCGTGTTCTGCAACTTGATCTCATCCTTTAACTCGCAGTTCATCTCCTGCTCATTGGTGTAGAGCTCTTCATAATGCTCGGCCCTCGCGATCGAATTCAAGCTGGCCTGTGATTCAAGCCTCAGGTGTGATATCGCTTCGGCCTCTTGGTTCCTGTATGATGCAATTCTTTTGACGGTATCATGTTCGGTGTTTCGATGCTTCAGATCACTTTCTAATTTGGCCTGATTTGCCTCGAAAACCTTCTTTCTAGATTCTCTAGTGATCTCGTCAATACTGCTTTCATACAGCTCGGCCTGTTTACGAGACTGAACTAAAGCTTCACTCAATAGTTGATTCCGTTCAGATAGTTCATGAACTGCAATCGACTGTTGTTGGCTAATCACTTCAAGTTGATTGCTAGAGAAGGACGCCATTTCGGATCGATTACGATATTCCATGATTGAGTTCTGGAAATCTGTTTGCATTTCCTGACCTTCATTGTATAGTCGATTGGCAATATCGGTGGTTAAGACATTAGTTTGATGAAGTTGTTGAAGTCTTGCCTCCGTATTACCCAATAGTCCTTGAAGGTGATGTACTTCATCCTTGTACTCCTCCTGGATCTCCATACCACGTTGATGGATCCGTCGTGCACCATGTTCCATTAGGGCACCTCGGCGCTCAAGGTCTTGGATGCGTATTGTTGCACCTTCATCTTCCTGAGATGCTACCATTAATTCTGCTTGATATTCTGCAACCTCATTCGCGGAACGTGACAATCTATGATTGAGTGCACTGACTTCATCAAATACATTCTGGTTGTGTTCCTGAAGATACTCGGTGAATCTAATCTCGATGTCATGAATCAGTTGATCTCTAGATGCGGCGTATGCTTCCATTTGGTTCAACTGACTACGTAGGGATTGACATTGTGCCCGTAGTTCTTCTATCATGGCAATAGGTTCACTAGCCACAGAAGTATCCGTTGATCTCCTCTTAACACGACTATCCCCGGTCCTCTCACCAATTCGGTCAGTCACGGCCCTGGTGGATCTGTCCCTAGGAGTAGTTCGTCCTCGAGATGGTCGATGCCCTTGGCGGACAACATCACTCCGAGGACTGTTTCGAGAAGATCTTGGTGTACTTTGGGTGGATATCCTTCTTCTGTTTGTCGTTACTTGCCATCCGGACTGTGTGGTTCGGGTAGAGCGTATCCCACCACTGTCTGCCGTGTCACCAGGGGAAGACTGATTGACCTCCTCGACCGGCATGGCAGTGTTCTCGTTGAAGGTAAACTGCGTGGTGCGCGAATCTCCGCTACCGCCTTGCATCTTTGCGATGATGAGCTGATTGGTCCTTTGCGTCCTCAATCAATTGCTCAGACGGCCCGGCTACCAGCACGCAGGTACCACTCTCCCGACGGGAGAAGTGAGCCCTACGGCTGATAACCTGTGAACAATTTGATCCTTGTTCTGGATTATCCCTTTTTTTTTGATTGTGGTTCCCTATGTGCTGATAGTCGGAGCTGTCAAACCATGCAGCAGCGGAGCGCGTTATTTTGGCCTCGCAGTGGGTCTTGAGCCATAATGGCGTCCCGTGCAAGAATGTGTACATGCTCAGCATGTGTTACTACTGTGTTATCTCGTTCCCCTTCGCAAGGTCTTTTACGCAGAGGTTCTTTTACACGCAAACACTGTTACACAGAGATGCATTTGACACACAGTGACAGGTGCATTTACACGCAAATGCTTTTACAGGGTGATGTGTTTTTCACACTCTAGTTTTTTCACACACGCATGCTCTTTCACAGATTGCTTTTAATCACACATGCTTTTACATAGAAATATTTTTACACAGAGATACTTTTACCCAGAGATGGGTTTACACAGGGATGCTTTCACACACTGAAACACTTTTACATACAAATACTTTTACACATAGTTTTTTTACTTTGAGCAACTTTACATACATATGCCAAAACAAACAGAGGTGCGTTTACAAAGGACTGCATTGACACAAGGAGCTTTTACCTACGGATGTTTTTACACAGACGTACTTTTACATGATTCCCGATGGCAGACACGCATTTGGTCGAAAGAGTTCAGCAAACATGCAACTTCGCAATTTCACCCACAGCTTTTGACGATCGAGACGCATTTCGTGGGAGAGGGTTGACACGGCACAAACCCACATTGCAATTTGATCTCAATGCATGACGATCGACGTTTCGTGAGGGTTGCGTTTCGTGGACATCAATCCACGCTGCCCTGACGCCCCACGAGAAATTTAGAAAAAATGTTGTAGGTGCTTTTTAAGAAATTGATCCCCACCTGAGTCTTTACATCTGCCACTCTACACCTGCATATATCAACTTGTAGGTGTCTTTTTAGAAGCCGATCTCCAGTTGCACCTATATATCTGCCGCAATACACCTGCATATATTCATTTGGTAGCTGGCAGCAACTTTTTGGGAGACGCCCTTTGCAGGCTTTTCGGGAATTGGTGGCGTTTGTCCTGATGGTGTCTGTACTGGTGTCTTGGTGGTCTCTAAATAATGTTTCGGTGGTTGTGGTGTCTTGGTGGCATTTTTGTGGTGTGTCCGTAGTGTCTTGACGGTGTTCGGTCATTTCTTGGGTGTTCTGCTCATGTTTTGGTGGTGTTTCTGTGGTGTTCTGGCGGTGTTCCGGCGGTGTCTTGGTGGTATCGAAGGAATGGCATTTTTTTGACCAAGCTGTTTCACCTGTCAATACCAAATTGCTGTCAAAGGAAATGCGAAACTCTGCTATTTAAGGGCTACGCCCGACAGCCGGCCAGGGCCCACTTGATGGTAAAGGATCACAAATATATTATAAATAATAAAGGGCGCACGGCGCATGGGAAAGCCAAAAAACACCGTAAATTGCAGGGTGTTTGTAGGGTCGGCGGTTACTGTTGTTGCTGCTGCTGCTGTTGTTGTTGTTGTGGTTGTTGTGGCCCATCCGCAAGGTCTGTAGTAGGCGCATCTTGGGGCGAGGTTGGCCCAGCTTGCAGCCATGTTGGGCCCTCTGGGGGCTATGTTGGGCCAGCGTCCGCGCGTTTTGGGGCTTATGTTGGGCCATGTTGACCCATCTACAGCCACAAGATCAGAAAAATGAGAAAGCCACAAAACACTGTAAATTGCAGTACATCTGATAGGTGGGCGCATGGTCGACGCTCCCGAGGGTCGGCGGTAGGGGTCGCAGCCCCTCTCTCCTACGGAGAGGAGAGAAGGCCTACGGCAGTGCCACGGCCGCAGGGCCATTGGGCCCCTGGCCGGATTGGGGTTGTATGCTGGGTTAATTTGATCTTGTGATTCATTTTGTACTTTCAACCTAAACTGGTTGTCAACTGCATTTTTTTTAAAGTCGCGATGTCAATGCGCATCGAATGTGCACCATGCCGCTGGGGTAGGTGGGAAGGGGAGCTAATAGAGACTGTAGAAGTTGCGCAAAGAAAGCGTATAAAACTACACAACTTGCTCAAGTATGTTCAGATGACCATGGGAGACTTTCCATAGACAATAATGGATTCTACTACAGCTTTTGTGGAACCAAGCGAATAGAATTCACAGGGTTTCTCCCAACGCCCCAGATACAAGGGTACATGATGTTGCCATGTTTGGGAGCGAGGCAGTTTAGAAGGCTTGCCACGTAGAATATCACTATCAAGGGGTAAAATAAGGAGGTACAATGACTGATTTACCCTCCCTTGTGGCTGTGATTCTGCTTCGCTGCTGCGGGGTAGCGTCTCTTCCTTTCGCGGGCTCAGGATGTTTTTATTCCTGCCCACTGCTTAGAAAGAAAGACGGCACGGCCCTTTTTTCGTAGAGTTGGCAGCAAATGAAAACGGATTGATGGAGCTAGAGTAGCAATGAGGGTTTACAGCACTATCAAGTTGTGCAGTTGGGATGTCAGAAGGCTTTTCCCCTCCCGGTCTCTGCACAAGGGCAAATGAAAGTTTGGTTCTAAGCTTTCATATTCAAAACATCTTCCATCTTCTTCCGAGATTTTTGGATGCTTTTATAATCAGAATATAATCTTTTCTGTTGGATGATGCTTTGGGATGTTTTGGGTATTTCTGGACGTATCTGTCTCTTCTGCACTTCATTTGGTTTGTCTATGTTTGTCTCGAGACGCCCAGGAAGACTGCCCTGCGGAACCTGCCAAACAGTATTATCCGTGCCATTGCCGATCCATCCGAGGGTGCCATTCTCACTAATGAGACCGACCTGTGCGAGACACAATGAGACACAGCTTGTCCGAGCTTGGCTATCAATCTGAATGTCATCTTTTGTCCCAAAAAGAAAATACACCTTAGTTGGGTTTAAGAAGCCTGGCGAAAGTAGTAAGAAAACAATGAAAGGAACAGCCAATGAGGACAATGAGGACTAACAATAGCACGAATTAGCAAATGGGCTCTGCATATCGATGGTTGCGCAAAACTATAGAATGGATTCCGCGGTGAACCTCCACCTGAATTCTACCGGAGTTGGACTATGTCGATCATCATGTCAAGGCCTCTACATTCTGGCCGTTCTGGATTTGCTGCACCATCAGGAGATTCTTCTTGTCATTGCCTTCAAACTTCACCAGCCCAGAAGCCTTATGGATTCCGTCACCGGGATAAAGGCAAGGACGACAAATGGTGAAACATGGTGGAAACATGGTGAAATTTGTCTCAACTGGATGTCCTTTCCCATCTTTCCCCCTTCAACTGCTGAAGCATCAGCACTCACGGCACAATCACAGCACAAACTTGTCCAAGCGACGCCCTGGAAGTTCATGTCTGTTCGGAAGAAATTTGTGAACTTCTGGTAGACATCTGAATCTCGACGCTGGATCTGCTGCACTGTGTGACCCTGCCGCATCAAATATTGCAGCCCGAACCTCAGCAAAACACCAAACATAATTGATGCGAGAGAGCGATTTGTCAAAAAACTGTATAGTATAGTGTACAAATATGTACAACTACGTACAACTGATTCATCGACATCCGCAATTGTATCAGGCAGTCACAGTGGAATCTGAAGCAGTTGTGACTTGTCATGGCACGCAAAAGCACAAGTTCCGTCCACGGCATTTGCTTTCACATCGAAGTAAGGATCCTGCAAAACAAACTGCACAGGGCTGAACTGGATAGGAATGAGCGGAAAACGTAGCACAGTCAGGCGCGGGCAAAGGCCACAGGCCCTATGTCCTCAACTCGTAGGGTGGGGTCTCCGACAGGATAGCCCGTTTCAAAGCGCAAGTCCAATAGCGAGAGCAAGCTGCGAGGACTGTAACCCTTGAAGCAAGGCAGCGGCTTCTCCATATTTTCCTGGAGCGGTGAAACATGTGAAACTGCTCTGCAAAGTTCTTAGATGTCAAGAAAACATATTTCTGTTGTAAGATTCCACTTTTTAATTCTTTGGGTCCATTCGGATAACTTTGCCTCAAGCGTGACAAGATCTGCAAAGTAATTCCTTGGCAGCCTGGTGCCACTTCCGATCAAATTCAAACCCTTCTGCAAATATGATATGATCTATACATGGAAAAGCAAACTTGATATACATACATATTTATACACGTGTAAAAAATATTGCATATGTATATATATATATATATTATATACGGTATATGTATATACACAAGATATATATATATATATAATATGTATCATTGTATAATTGTATATATATATATAATGGGTATGTAGAGATATATATATATAATTGGTATGTATATATATATAATTGTATGAGTGGGGTATAAAAAAAATAAAAATAAAAAGGTATCAAAAAACAATAAAAAAAAATCAAAAAAAATAAACAGATCAAAAACAAATTAAATCACCAAATCATGGCCTGTGTGGGTGAAACCTAAACTGCTTAGATGCAACGACCTCACAGACACGAGATCAAACAAAAATTAAGCTGTAAATCTGATGCCGGTTTAATTTTTTTTGATCTTTTAATTTTTTTTTGATCCGTTTTTAATTTTTTTTGATACCTATCGCTAATTGTATATATATAATTGTATTAATATATATATATATATTATATAATTGTATGTATATTATAAGTATATTATGATATATTATGTAGAAAATATTGCTTCTACACATCGTCTTTAAGTCCACAGGTCCCACACATCTTGGCACTCCTCCACAGGCCGTCCCAAGCCAGCCACATTGATGGCGCCCTGGAAGGCTTCTGTGATGGTTTCAAAGGAGCACTCCTCCACCGTGTCCTGTGCCATCTGAGAGACCTTGCATCACCCAAACAAGATCAAGTCATATCAAGTCATATCATGTCATACGTTAATCAATTGATTTCACTTATTTCAAAACTTGTTTCAAAACTTGTTTCAAAACTTATTTCGACTTATTTCACTTTATGGACTGCGTATGGATCTTAGTGGATCTTAGTGGATCAATGTGCCACTTCCGCTGACATCTCCTCGATGGAGCGTTCGTACTCCGGCGGGAGTTGGATGGCGTACACGCCAATGAGCAACCCATCCTGGCGCAAAAGCAAACCTGTCGTCATCGACGTCTACAAACGGTTAAAAAAGGCTAACCGGCTAACTCATCCTTATGATTGTTTATCATACGTATGTTTATACCCAAAGAAGTATTTTCAAACGAAACTCAAAAGAGTAGAGGAAGAATAGGGAATAGAATGGAATAGAATAGAACATTTTAAAAGTAGATCTTAGCCAGTCTTAGCACTTTGTGATACTGTCGCATCTCCCATTCCACAATTGCAACTGCACAGCATCTCTGCCTCGTCCCTGAGACCAGTTGAAAAGAAGGCCGCGTCAGCGTAGGCGCTGGGTCCGTAGGGCGACCAATCGATGTATGTTAGGTTGTCCTTAGTCCAAATTCAGACTTGCATGACACACAAGTTGCATGACACACAAGTTTCGATATGGTTTTCAAAAGTTGTCAATGTTCAATAGGCACATTTCCAATCATTTCCATACATTGCAAAACGAGTTTAGAAATTTTGTTGGGCCCTGATTAGCGGCTACAGTTTCTGATGCTCCTGGTCTTCTTATACGTGCAAATTCTAGTATATTTATGAATATTTCAGATGGGTCTCGGTGTTTAGATGATTTTAGATGTGCTGATGTCTTTGTCTCTTGAACCTTTCTACTCCTCTCGTGTTGCTGCCAGTGCGAGCGAAGTCTCTGGATTTGCCAGCGCTCCACGGAAAGCCTCGCCCAAACCGGAATCGCTCCACGCTCCGGCGCTTGCACCGGCAGCGAAGTTCGTGGCATAGTCGGTCTCCTTCGACAGTGATTCTTTGCAAGGCTAAGGCTGCATGGCATGGCATAATCGTATGCGTGTGCGATTGCGTGTGATTCGTGTGCAACTGTGGGCTTTAACAAGTCTCTTGTAAGTTTTCCGGCAAACACCTCCGTTTGTCCGCGGTCCGCTGCACCCGGCCAAGTCTTTTCGGCCGCTCTTAAACACTGGTACTTGCAGGGATTTCCACATAATTAGCATATTGAAGTAGAATTTATCTTGGGCCAACAAGCACGGGAAGGGTTGATGTGCGCAGAAACTCTAACCCCCCCAAAAAACCTAAACCCTAAAACCTCAACCAATCTCAACCTGAAACCCTTTACCGCCTTTACCCTAAACTTAAAAAACCAAAGGGCCTGAAGCCCAAGAAACAGTGTACAATCAGTGTCTTCGAAGCCTCAACGAAACCGTTAGTAACCGTTAGTATTTACAAATTGACCCTGAACCTTAGAACTCTAGTTGATTTGTCTGTTGGCAAAGTTGCAAGACGTTGGAATCGGGGTGTTTGCGCTGATGCCTACTGATTGGATGATTGGATGCAGCCAATCATGTGCAGGCTCCAGTAGATCCTTCGCAGAATCCAAACTCCCTCACTCTCTCAAATTCTTCCAGATTTCATATAAATAACATGACATGACATGAAATAACATCAAAAACCCTCTTTCTGACTTTGCAACTCCTCAATGACTTTTCCCCTCGTCTTCTGCCTCTTTCGCTCCTTGAAGACTGAGTAGATGAGATCGCCCTCAAGGTCAAAAAAGAAGATATCGTAGTAAGCCCGGTCGTAGAGCTTCTGTCTGTAGATTGGATGATATTTTGCATGAACTCCATGATACCTCTCATCACCATCCGCATATGCAAGCTCGTCCTGCACTTTGCGATCGGGTCTCTACCGGCTTTGGGATGCTTTTGATATGTTTGTCGCAGGTTGATGCAGGTTGCATGTTTGTTAAACCTTTTCAAAAGAATATGATTCTACGAAGGACTGTCGTCATGCAGTTCACTTAGGATTTGCGAGGCATTCTCGCGACTAGGCCCATCTGAACTATGAACTTTCCCTTGTGATGCTGGCAAACACTGGAGTTGTCGCCTTCTGATCTGTGACATAGAGGTCGAACAGGTCCTGTCTGCAAATTGAACACCACTTCAGAAAATGGAAGGTTTGGCCGACTCTTAGACACTCAAAGGATCTCAAAGGCTCAAAGGTCAAAACATGGTGGGCATGAGAGCAGTGAGGCTTCATGCAGTCCTGCCGCGTGGCCTCCACAGTCGGCCGGAAACTGTCCCAAGCAGCCTGGTGGCTTCAGTGGCTGCATTGCAAGTCACTTACCGACATGATCATTGCGAGTTGCAACATGATCCAACTGATCTTACTGCACATGACGGCACATGGCTGCATCACTTCGGCGTTCTTGTGCTCGCCTTGAAGTCAGCAAAAGCTTGCTTCAATTGCAGACCTCCCACATCCTCTCGAAGCCACTGCCTCAAGCGCATGCGCAATGGAAAGAATTGAAACTCAGGATGACTGTTGAAAAATGTAGAAGCTTTTGAAACGAAGTGGCAAAGGCAGCCTCTCGCTGTGCAACCACTGTTTTAGCGAAATTGGCAGTAAACAAAGTTCATGCACCCAAACAGTCACCCTCTTTGATGCCAATACCGTCTGACCTGAACTTCTCCAGTGAAAACCAATGGCAATTACCCATAATTCACCAACAATTAGCATCAGCGCCCGAAAGGTCCCGAAAGGTGCCGTAATGGCCTCGACCCCGCCCTCAAGTCCGTGTCAAGCTGGGCCTGTGCGCTGATGTCAACAAGTCCGTCTTCTTCCACCATTGACTTCTCCAAGTTCCTTCCGAAATCCAAACGATGCCCTTTTGAAGACCTGTTCAACGCTGAGTTCCAGCATGTACGATCTGACCAAACAAATGAGGAGTGGAGATGAGTTGGGCAGCATCCAACAGGTGTAGAAATCATGGAAGGGAAGGGACGTGAAAGGACCATGTTTATAATGTTTCAAGTGATTTCAAGTGTCTGCGCCAATTTATTAAGGAGACAGTGTCTTGAAGCATTTCCACTGTCTTAGCTGTCAGGGTTTCAACAACAAAAGCCCAGCGGACTGCAAACAAGAGAATTCAAATGAAATTATTGCTGACCGCAGAAGTCTTTCCAAGTGTCTGGAGGAAAGGTTTTTACACAAAGATCCCCATTCCAGAGTGGAGCCCAAGAAATTGGAAAGCCCATTGTGCTGTTCAGCGAGGTCTTGACCGGGGTTCTGAGGCTAGTCGGCTAGTCCAAGTGATGCACGTTGTGTTACCTCTTCTACCGTGCTACCGTAGTCCTACCATGTCCTACCTGTTCATTTGCTCTTCAAAACGGCTTGATCATAAAAAAGGCCCTGCACCGATCTTGGCAAACTGGTGGCAGGCCATGGGTCCGCGCCTTCTGTGATGGAGGCACAAACCAACTTCCGATAGAAAGTTTCAGAGCCAAGCACAAACAAGACTCGTTCCAGGCCCTTTGTTCTGCCTTTAATGGAAGCCTCAGTCCAATTCAAAGCTGAACAAATGATTCAGCAACTATTGAACATGTATCTGACAGTGAATATGCGGGAACTTGCTCGTTGGTTTACCACCGAACAATTTAAAACCTTCGCTCTCAATTGTTATTTGCATTCTCTTCGTTTGAAAACACAAGCAACTCTTTAAAGATAAACAGCGAAGATCGGAGTGAAGTGATCCATTCATGTAGGCTGATAGAGTAGTACACCCGGCATGTCATGTGCCAGAAAAAGAATCGCTGAACATTGCCCAACAGTTTGCCCAACTGAAAAAGTTCTTGTAACTTTTGCCCAACAAGGGACCATGATTCCTTTGATGTCGTTCCAACGGCTTTCATATGCGCTCAGGCTTTCGACACCGAAGCCCATGGCTTGAAAGTCCTGTGTGTACTGCTCCTCAGCCACGGAACAGATATGTTACGACTGTTACGAGTTGCATAGAGTTGTAGCGCCAAGAGATCCCAAAAACACACAGGAAATTGAACTCTGTAATGGTCAGAGCGGTTTGTTGAAATCGCAGGTCACGAAGACATACGAAGACGACCTTGTGATATCTTGTGATGGAAATTCACCAAATAGACTTCTACTCTGTTCAAGATTGTGACACGCCAAAATTGAATGGAGTCTGTGCTGTGTGCCCCACGCTGCTCGTTTTCTTTCAGCTGCCCACAGCTCAGTTTGGTTCGGGTGGAAACAATTGGAAACAGGCTTACCAGGCTTACCAGGCTTACCACAGAAATTGCTCTCAAGGATCTACTTGGACCTGGTAGAAGGCGGGGTCGCCAGACACGATGAATAACTTTGTCCAGCCATTCAGCCCCTTCCTCAGATCAGTCACCACCACGGAAGCTCAGGGAACTCTGACTACCAGCCTTTACCAATGCCCAATGTAATGTCAAATTAAGTAATGCAATGTTCAGCCTTTACTTGTCCACACGAAGTCAATTAAGTCAATGCTCACTTTCAAACAATGCACCGCATGACCCTCGATCCTGCAAGGCTTCGCAAGTTCTGACCGAGCCGCAAGGTTTCGACTGTCGTCAACATCGGTGTCTTGGTGACCGTGCCCATTCGTGCCAGAGCAGGATAGCCCAATGTATCGGAGAAGTCAGGCGATGGACACTCGTAGCTCAAGAAGGGCAAGCGCAAGGATGTGGCCAATGACGAGATGGGACGACACACTCGATCACAGCCTCGAAGCACAACAAAATGTGACGAAACTCTGCTTGTCAAAGAATGTACCGAAGCATGTGATTATATGAGAAATGTACAATGATGCATATATATATATATTATACACAAAATGTTGCACTGTACGCTAATATGGGCAAGAACAATCATCTGGAGATCGGAAATTCGATGTGCTGTGACTTTCCCAGCAATGCTGTGTCTCAATTGCGGTGAGCGGCCCATTCCACCAATACCAACATATGTGTCCTTTTCGGCCATGGCTGAAACAACGATGTCAGAACCCACACTTTCGTCGCACTTGTCATCAAAAATCACGTGCCTCAGAAAACGAAAGGGATTTGCTTGAAGGCTTCATGTGGGAAGGTACACCATCAAATCACAGTGTGTATGAATAGGTGTGAATACATATACACACATATTGTGTATACATATATTATATGTATAGATAACTGTTATATATATATATACACATACATAACATGTATATATATATATATCTATCTATATATGATCATATATGTATATATGTATTTGTACATGTACAATATCTACACACATTTCCCTCTGCATGGCTAGCATGCTCAAGTCTTTAGGCAACAAACATAAGACACACATATTATTATACTTGCAATCTGTGTGTATCTAAGTATGTGGTGATGATGATGATGATGATGATGATGATGATGATGATGATGATGTTTTTATTGTATGATATTGTCATAACACATAGAAACACTTTGATTCTCAAGAGTAACGACAATCTTGAGCGGCCGAAATGCTGTAGTCGATACCCAGGCAAGAGAAGTTGGTCCTGTCTCTGGATTTGTGCAACCGTCGAGCATGCTTCAAGGAGGCATCCAAGACATCCCAAGACAAGGCATGTAAATGGACGTTCATAGATTTAGAAAGGTTGACATGCAGCTTTCTCTGTATAGCTTGGTGCCGTTTGACGTGCCCTGATTGGTTCTCAAAGTTCTCCAACCAAGTGCAACTTAGGTCGCCTTGGTAATTGCCTTGATAACTTTGGTACTTTTGGTTACTGTCTTAAGCTCAATGGCGGTGCTTCCTTGATGCGTTCCTTGATCTCCTCTGCCCTCCTCTGCCCTCTGCCCTCCGTCCTGGTTAATGATGCCCTCTGCCAGGCGTGCTGCAAGCCGGAAGGTCGTCCCCGCAGCCCAGCTCCCGGTCATCGGCCTTGGCGAGAACGACAATATATGACCCTGATAAAAAACTAAAAAGGACTAAAAAGGACTAATTCATGGATTCTATTGAAGTCATATTTTCGCTTTTGGACGATTTTCGTTTAACTCCTACCCATTGCAGAAAGACCTACTCTCTCGTGTACAGACTGACTGCTCCACGAAATGGATGACGTGCTTGACATATGGCAAACTCACCTAGGACATCCTAGGACCTAGTCACTTCTTCACATCTTCACACAGAAAGTCTGAGAGGTGCAATGACAGGCAGAACATGGCGGAACGTGAGGCAAATGAACGACAGATGCAAGGCGGTGCAGCTGCAAATTGTATGATGCTTATGCTGCTTCGCTGCATCGGTGCCAACAGCTCCAATGCCAGCATCGTTGTTGTGCGGGTGGTGGATGAAAAGAACGTCTGAACTTTCTGCATAGCTTCCTGAGTTGGAAGAATCAGTTGCGACTCGTCTTGGTCCTCAAAAAATTCGACCGTAAGGAACAGCTGAATCGGGGTGGAATTGCCGTGATCGAACTCATGGCCATACCAAGCATCCACGGCATCATCTGAGAGCTCAACGATGGATTTCAAGGTTTCTGTTACTGTGGCACCCACGGCAATGTTTTCGACGATAGGCTTCCTCACAAGGCAGTTCGTTTGAGCAGCCAAAGATTAAGTCCACAATCACACACCCACACAAGAAACTCACATACACAATTTGCACTACACAATCACAACGTGCAAAAAGGCATGCACTTTGCAAAATAGCAAGTACTTACATGTTACATATGTACTGCGCGTATCCGTGCATGACAACGCGTTACATCGCATTCCACCCAACCACATCGCACTGCACCATATCGCATCAGATGTGGATGAAGAATACATTGCACGCGTTTGCATTCCAAGGTAATGCTTTACCCAACAAAACCTTGCCCTATCCAAGGATTTGTAAAGAAGGAAGAACACACACACAAAGACACGCACAAAGACACAACATAGAAACACATGAGGCTGGCTGGGCGCCAAGTGCTTCTTCCGGAAGCAATCGGAGTTGTTTGCGCCAAACTTTTGGATCTGCAAACAGTTTGAAGACCTTTGAAGTTTTTTCTATAAAAAATGCCACCAACTGTAACCATATCAGTGTATTATCAGTGTACTCGAATGTTTTCATTCAAATGTCGTGGAACAGTTTCACATGATCTCCCCGGGAAGGGGGCGCGGCTGCTACGTGGTGACGCTCGTGGTGGCCGCGCGGGAATCAACCTGGACACAAATACCTCCCCGGCACTACCTTTGTCGTCAAGAAGTGGTTCTGATTGGGGTTCGACTCCCCTTTATGATGGTCAGCTTGCCTACATTTCTGCAAGGGAGACATGGCTTGGCGCTTTGTCGACCACAGTCTGCGACTGTGGGTGTGGATGTTCGTCGCGTTTGGGCTGCTGATTTCTCCATTGATTTGGAGGTCACCTGGTGGCGCTGGTATCTTCGGCGGCTTGGACATGGCGGATTGCAGTTTTGATTCAATTCAACTGCTGTTTGGACCCTTTGGCTTGAGGAAGCTATTGGTTCTGCAATTTTTGCAGCGGTGGTTGCTGCTGGGGCCTCTTTGGCTTCTGCAATGTGTGTACAGGGGCAGTCCTTTGGCTGCTGAATTCTGGCATGGTTGTTTCATCTTTACCGGTGCACGTGGCCTGCAGGTGCATTTTGCTTCCTGCTCTACCTCTTGAGATGACTCTGCGTCGTTACACTATGGTCCCGTGCCTCTCCATATTTGCGAGTGGGCGTGGAGCAGTTGGTTCATTCTGGCGCTACTGGTGGTTCCCCTTTGCCATAGATTTGCTCCTCACTGGCATTGGGCGGCTGAGTGGTTGTCGGCATGGCCTTTGGCTCTTGCCGTTCACGGTGCGGCGTCTGGTTGGGGGCGCTTGCATCTCACAAAGTTCTTCTTCTTCTTCTTGTTTCACATGATCTCAAGTGGGCTTTATAGATTTCAAACCTTTTCACCACTGAAGACATGACCAAGATACATTGCCGCCCAAGCAGAGTCTGCCACGTCCAGCATTGTAAGACCTTCAAAGCTTTCAGTCCTGGCTGGGAGCTCAATTAGACTCAAAGTGGGTAGAGCATGATGGAATCTGATAAGAAAACGACTATCTATCTATCTATCTGTCTATCTATCTATCTATCAATCTATCAATCTATCAATCTATCAATCTATCAATCAATCAATCAATCTATCAATCTATCAATCTATCAATCAATCTATCAACCTATCAATCTATCAATCTATCAATCTATCAATCTATCAACCTATCTACCTATCTACCTATCTACCTATCTATCTACCTATCTATCTATCTACCTATCTACCTATCTAACTATCTGTCTGTCTATCTATCTATCTACCCATCTACCTACTTATCTATCTATCTATCCATCTATCTATCTATCTACCCATCTACCTACCTATCTATCTATCTATCCATCTATCCATCTATCTATCTATCTAATCTAATCTAATCTATCTATCTATCTAATCTATCTAATCTATCTAATCTATCTAATCTATCTAATCTATCTAATCTATCTAATCTATCTAATCTATAAAATCTATCAAATCTATCAAATCTATCTATCTATTCTAACCAAATCTAATCTATTCTAACCTAATCTATCTAATCTATCTAAGCTATCTAAGCTATCTAATCTATCTGATCTATCTAATCTATCTAAGCTATCTAATCTATCCAATCTATGTAATCAATCAATCAATCAATCTATCTATCTATCTATCTATTCTAACCAAATCTAATCTATTCTAACCTAATCTATCGAATCTATCTAATCTATAAAATCTATCATATCTATCAAATCTATCAAATCTATCTATCTATTCTAACCAAATCTAATCTATTCTAACCTAATCTATCTAATCTATCTAAGCTATCTAATCTATCTGATCTATCTAATCTATCTAAGCTATCTAATCTATCCAATCTATGTAATCAATCAATCAATCAACCTATCTATCTATCTATCTATCTATCCATCTATCCATCTATCCATCTATCTATCTAATCTATCTAATCAATCTAATCTATCTAATCTATCTAATCCATCTTATCTAGCTTATCTATCTTATCTATCTTATCTATCTATCTACCTATCCTATCTACCTATCTATCTTATCTATTTATCTACCTGTCCTATCTACCTATCTACCTATCTACCTATCTACCTATCTACCTATCTACCTATCTATCTATCTATCTATCCTTCTATCCATCTATCCATCTATCCATCTAATCCATCTATCGATCAATCGATCAATGTATCAATCTATCAATCTATCTATCGATCTATCAATCTGTTAATCAATCTATCTATCTATCTATCTATCTATCCATCTTTTCATCTATCTATCTATCTATCCATCTAATTAATCTACACATAACATATCATAACATAATGTATATGTATATGCATACTTAATATGTGTATGTTATAGTCAAAGGACGTTTCGAAGAGAAGCTCCGAGTTGTCGGAAGTGAGCATCATCACATTGTCACAACTTCTCATCATCACTGCTTCACACCATCACCACTTCGCATCATCACCACTTCAAATCAATTCAAATCATCACCGCTTCAAATACTCTCCGCATCACCATCATCACCACCACACTGTCACTACTTTAACAACTTTGCGGGACCTTTTTCCTGGAACTGTTGCATCAAGCTGCGGTTTCAGCGGTCGAACATGTACGAAGCACGGTGCTTTTTTTCGTGTACTGGTGTGGTTGGTGAAAACTAGGGTCGCTTGCGCGGCAGTTGCGGGCATCCTTGGCTTAGCGTCGAAATGGTCTTGAAATGCACGCGCAGCGGAATTGAGGCGTGGTGTATGTACGGCTACATACAGTACTCTCGTGCTATTGTGTTTTTTATCTCATGCAAATGTGCTTGGTTCGCGCATTGGAGCTTCTGCGGCAAAGTGAGTTTGTGATACCATCGTGTCCCGGTGCTATTGTGTTTTGCAGGTCTTTGTAGCATTGCGCAGTGGAACTGCCGCGTCGAAGTGATCGTAGGTTAAGTTTGCGCGCTGGTGCTTTTGTGTTTTGCATTGCTTAGGGCAGCCGGATTGCTGCATCAAGGTAACTGTTGGGCGAGATTTTCTGTTTGCGATGTGTGACCCCTTGGACGTTCTCTCTGTATCTCTCTGTTCCCCACAAGAAAAAAGCGATGCGCTTGCGTTGCCTTCTGTGGGCTAGTTTGTTTGCTTGTATAAGTGCAAAACAAAACCATCTAGGGAAAGCTACACGTCGAAGACCATGTCTCATTGAGAATGACTGTAGCAAAGCAAAAGGAAACACAAGAGAGAACATGACGCCACATGACGTTGACACAGGTGCGAATGCTTTAATTCTAAAGTGTGGCTCGCATGTGGATTTGGTTGATGAGAGTAGAGCGGAGAATGGAGAAGAATACAGGAGGGTAAAGTAAGGAAAAGTAGAGAACAGAAGAGCGGGAAGACCAGAAAAATAGGAAAAGAGTATAGAAGAGTGGAGCAGAGTAGAACAGAGCAAAGGAGGGCACAAAAAAGAATATAGAAGAGTAGAGAAAAAAGAACAGAAGAGCACAAAGCACACAAAGTGACCGGACGATGAACATACCACAATCTGCAACTCTAGAAGGTTTGACTGGATTGAAATAATGACTGCAAGAAAAATACTCTGACAGAACGGATCAACGATCCGATGACTATCGACTATTGATGACTCATCCAGGATGTCCCACAAAAAACACTGAGCCACAGCACGGGATGTATGTTTGCCCTGAAACGGCACCCCAACTCCTATAGGTAAAACCCTGTCTGCATTACTATAGGAAAATATGTTCCTATCGGAACTTCCTCCACTGCCTTGTGCGACTTTTTCATGAGATGTGATGGATTACTTGCTCCGCCATCTGTTTAGTCTGTCCGCGCTCGTTTGCACGCACGCACGCAGGCACGCACGCACGCACGTACCTACCAACCTACCAACCTACCAACCTACCAACCTACCAATCTACCAATCTATCTATCTATCTATCTATCTATCTATCTGTGCCTGTCTGTCTGTCTGTCTATCTGTCTAGCTGTCTATCTGTCCAGCTGTCTATCTGTCTAGCTCTCTATCGGTCTATCTATCTACCTATTTACCTATCTACCTATCTACCTATCTATCTATCTACCTATCTACCTGTCTGCCTATCTACCTATCTACCTATCTACCTATCTACCTATCTACCTATCTACCTATCTACCTATCTACCTATCTATCTATCTATCTACGTATCTACCTGTCTGCCTACCTACCTACCTACCTATCAATCTATCTACTTATCTACTTATCTACTTATCTACTTATCTACTTATCTACTTATCTATCTATCTATCTATCTATCTATCTATCTGTGCCTGTCTGTCTATCTATCTGTCTAGCTGTCTATCTGTCCAGCTGTCTATCTGTCTAGCTCTCTATCGGTCTATCTATCTACCTATTTACCTATCTACCTATCTACCTATCTATCTATCTACCTATCTACCTGTCTGCCTATCTACCTATCTACCTATCTATCTATCTACATATCTACCTGTCTGCCTACCTACCTACCTATCAATCTATCTACTTATCTACTTATCTACTTATCTACTTATCTACTTATCTACTTATCTATCTATCTATCTATCTATCTGTGCCTGTCTAGCTGTCTATCTGTCCAGCTGTCTCTGTCCAGCTGTCTATCTGTCTAGCTCTCTATCGGTCTATCTATCTACCTATCTACCTATCTATCTACCTATCTACCTGTCTGCCTATCTACCTATCTACCTATCTATCTATCTACATATCTACCTGTCTGCCTACCTACCTACCTATCAATCTATCTACTTATCTACTTATCTACTTATCTACTTATCTACTTATCTATCTATCTATCTATCTATCTATCTATATATTTATCTATCTATCTATCTTATCTAACCTAACCTAACCTAACCTAACCTACCCTACCTACCTACCTATCTATCTAACCTAGCCTAGCCTAGCCTAATCTAATCTAATCTCTCTCTCTCTCTATCTATCTATCTATCTTTCTATTTATCTATCTATCTATCTAACGTAACCTAACCTAACCTAATCTAATCCAATCCAATCTAATCCCTCTCTCTCTCTAGCTATCTATCTAGCTATCTATCTAGCTATCTATCTATCTTATCTTATCTTATCTATCTTATCTTATCTTATCTATCTTATCTATCTTATATTATCTTATCTTATCTTATCATATCATCATATTGTCTTATTATCTTATTATCTTATTATCTTATTATTTTATTATCTTATAATCTTATAATCTTATAATCTTATTATCTTATTATCTTATAATCTTATTATCTGATTATCTATCTATCTATCTATCTATCTACCTATCTATCTATCTATCTAATCTAACCTAACCTAACCTAACCTAATCTAATCTAATCTAATCTCTCTCTCTCTCTCTATCTATCTATCTATCTAATCTAACCTAATCTAACCTAACCTAACCTAATCTAATCTAATCTCTCTCTATCTATCTATCTATCTATCTATCCATCCATCTATCTATCCATCTATCCATGTACGTATCTATCTATCCATTTCTCTATCTTTCTATCTTATCTATGTACATACATGTATGTATTAGCAAATATACGCATTAGAATGGAATTGACAACATCAAAATACGTACATTGGATCAGATCCGCAGACCGTTTCAGAACAACGGCACACATTGTCTTCTGTGATGGACTTACAGCTGACATGTTCTAACTCCAACGGTTTTTCCTCTCAGTATTGCCGCTCTATCCCTTTACAGTATGTCAAAAGTTATATGGGCGCTCAAAAATGGTTGTCCAAACAAGCTTCACATCATCTGATCTCCTTTTCTTCGATCTTTTATATCTTTTCTATCTGGGTGTATGTTCAGGCAGTTTCCGCTACAGTAGCGACCTACGGCATCCTACTGCCACCTACCTCTCTTGTGCTTCACTGTTTCCAGCTGGGCACTGCATGGCAGCATGGCAACATGTTGGCAACCAAATGCAGCTAAAGCCTAGAGCTGGCTGCTCCTTGCAATGTCACTTTGAGCAAGTCTTCGATTCATGTTGCCATCTCGTAGCAGCGCCTCAAAAGGCGATCTTTTGATCTGTGGAGTTGCAACAAGTGGGGCCTTTCGCTAAAGGATAAAGTGTATTTTCAACGTATGTCAACATCATCTTTATATCATCTTTCCATCATGTCAACATAATGTCAACATGAAATTCTAGTAAAAATGACTCATGACTCGCACGAGACACGGGTTGTTGTGGAGAATTAGAGACTTCAAACGCTTGTTTTCAAGACCAAAGGTCAAGCGCTAGCGCCGCGTCAACCGAAAACACAAGCTGAACATAGCTGAACTGAATAATTGAATTTCTTGCAAACCACACTGTGGTCAAACGATGTCAAACGTTTTGATGAAAAGTAAAAGGAGCCAAAGAATCGCCAAAGAGGAATCGGGCGATTCGTATCGATTAGTATCGATTGATTGCGTTGGGAAGAGCCCGGAGAGCCTGGTTTTTCTCAAAGAAGGTGATGTCAGTGAGTAAACCTCAGCATCGGCTAAAACGATCTAAAACGATAAAAAACGATCTACCACGATCTAATCAATGGATTCAGCTTTGTTCCAAAAGCTCTAACAGATCTAACAGGCTGTTGTTATGGTGCAGGAATAAAATATACCCGGCATGAATAAGGATAATAAGGACACTAGAATGATCTAGGATGATTTTAGGTATACCAGAGTGGACAAAAGCGAATCACAATGATCTGGCTGCCATAGCCCATCGGATTCAGATCGGAATCTACCGCACGCGACCAAGCGACTACTCCGGAAGCCATCGTAACCTCCGCTATAGATGAGCACAAGATTGCGCTGGATCTTCTGCAGTAGAGCCCTCAAATGCGATGCGAATCTTGATTGAGCCCTTTGTTGTAAAGTCATGTAAAGGCATTCATTCTATTCTCTCAAACAGCCATGGTCTTCCCTGTATTTCTTGGTCGTTCGAGTCGTTCTGGGTATCGGCGCAGTGCGTGGAAAACTGAATGGGTCATCTACTGTCATTGTGGCATCGCGGTGGGTTGTGGTGGCTGGGGGTCTCTGCCCCCTTGCCTCTTTGTCTGGTCTGAACAATGTATGTTTGGCAAAGTTGACGTTTCCTGGCACTTTGCACCTTATGCCTATGGTGACCAAGGTCACAGAAATGTCTTTGTCTTGGTATCTAACCTTGGAACTACACGTCCAGTACTACATGGGCTGACTTCTTCTTCGATAATTTTTGGAACTGTCAGGCTTTGAGAACACATGTCAAATCTGTGTTGTTGGACATTGTCCACCAGTGGCCCAGCTTGGATCTCAACTGAAATGGGAAACATCGGATATCATTGGATACACCAGGTGTCAAAATTGGCAAAATCATGTCACATCAAAGACTTTGACACGACCAGTGGACTCTGGATATTCTGGATGAGACGCTGGAGTCTGCCAAGCCACAAATTTGCTGCTGCCATGCTCATTTTGTATCCTGGAGTGGCTGGATTATCTGTGATTACTTTGGATTCCCATGGACTACCCCTGGCTGTTCCAACAAACTCCAGTGCCAGCAAGTCGTAAGGCAATCTACAACGGGCACATTCCTCTGAGGCATTTCTGTCCATCTAAGTATGTCCAAGGGAAGAAGGAGCGATGGTGTATCACTCAATCTTAAGTCCAAATTTCACTCCACTCCCACGACTTCAGAATTTAATGGCGCTTTTAGTGTGGACTATTGCGTACGGGTAATGACCCAAATGAGGCTCGCATCCAACAAGTTGTCAAAATCTGTTTGGTTTCCCTACGTAATTTTTTGGTGTCTCTGGTATCAATCTGGTCATATACGGTACGACGGGCGTCACATAGATCTTGCACCAATCTTGCATTCATGTCTGGGATGATCTTGCAATAAGCGGAAGAGTTTTTCCGCTGAATGTAGAAATGTTGAAGCATTTCAAGACAAGACCTTAGGAATATCCATCCTGTGCTCAATAGGCAAGTTGTTTTGTTCTTGTCGGAGGCCACGATGCATATTATTAAACTTCAGATAAACATCATCATACCATCCCTGAAACTCCCCACTGAAGTTTCCTGGCAAGGCTGGCACTTGCGCATATGCCATGTCTTGTGTGGCAGTTGAGAGCGCTTCCGCATAAGATGCAAAGTCAGCAGATTTGGCTACCACTCTGTTCAGCACCTTTGAAGTCACACATCCACAAGTTTCGCTCAAACCAACCCATCTGAACGTTGCAAAGCAGTTTGAAAGTTTGAAACCGGGCAGTGACCATCTTCAACGCACCGTGTTTTACCAATTTGCTCCTAGCCTTGAATCTCCTTGATACGTTTTGAATCAACGTGAATCAATGTTGCTCTGCTTCGCAGCATTTCGCAGCTCCCAAGGCCAAGGAACATCCAGTGTCGCGGGTCCAGCAAAATCAGCTCCCAGCCTTGGCGTCCGCAGAAAAAAAATAGGGTCAAAACCCCGGGAACACATTTCTGTTTTGATCTGTTTAAGATCTGTTTAGATCTGTTTAGCACATGTCTGTTTCTCAAAACAAACCAGTGGAAATGTCCAGTCTACTAGTCTACTGTATATGACTGGGAAGATGCAATTTCGTAAACGCAATCTTTGTATGTCGTGCTAGGCGCCACAGGGGCTATGGCGCTGACCATTGAGGTCCTGACCCGGTCCAAATGTCACTGAGATTGAAGAGTTTCCAGGAGATCGGTTCTGACGGTGGTGGATGCGCTGGCAACCCTCCGAATTTGTAGTCTTCGAAGATCTTGTTCATCGCCTGGTATAGAGCATGATGAAGAGAACTCAAGGAGTTTCAACATCTAAGGATCTGTGCATTGTTGGAAGGACAGCCTTACAGCATGTCACAACATGTCACAGCCGTTCACAGCCTATATAATCATGCATAATTCAAACTTAAATATCGGCGAAGGAAGTTTAGAAGTCAAACTTCCGACAATATGGACAGATGAAAAGCAGAGATGGGCAGAGTCAGAGAGGAGAGAAGAGTAGAAGAGAGAAGATCAGGGAAGAGAAAGAGTCAGAAGAAAGAAGATGCAGGTGCGCGAAAAGGCAGGAAAGTCGCGAAACACTGTGTTTTTCCAATGATTTGTGGCTCCGGAGGGTCGAAAAGTAGGCTCGCTAAAGCGGCGGGTGCGGAGCTTGCATTTTGGAGCATCAGATCTTGAGGTTTGCTAAGATGATTTTGCATGGCAGGTGCAGCTCTTCGTATGACCTGGCGTTACTTTTTCGTGGCAGGCGCAGTACTTTAGACAGGTGGAGTGGAAAAATCGCAAAACGCATTGGCACGAGGCCGGAAGCGCTGCACTAAACTTTCCATTTTTGAAGGAGGTCTCGCAGAATTGCTTTGTTTTTAAAGTTGTCAAGTTCAAAAATTGAAGAAGTCTCGCAGAATTGCTTCGTTTTGGATGTTGTCAAGTTCAAAAAATGAAGAAGTCTCGCAGAATTGTTTCGTTTTTGACGTTGTCAAGTTCAAACATTGAGGAAGTCTCATAGAATTGCTCCGTTTTTGATGTTGTCAAGTTCAAAACCTGAGGACGTCTCGCAGAATAGTTTCATTTTCAAGCTTGCAGATAGACAGGTAGATAGACAGACAGACAGATAGAGAGAGAGAGAGAGATAGATAGATCGATCGATAGATAGGTAGGTAGATAGATAGACAGATAGATGGATGGATGGATGGATAGATAGGTAGGTAGGTAGGTATGTAGATAATCAGGGAAAGAGAGAAAAATATAGAGAAAGAGTCAGAGAGATCAATCACCTTTCGATCCATCAGTGGCTTTGCTCTGCCATCCCTGATTCACAACAACCAACCTCTCCTATAGGTTTCCTATTTTTGAAACTTCCGCCACCACCTTGTGCGGTACTACTGGTAATATATCATAATCCTATTCTATGACTTCTATGACTTCTATGACTTCTATGGCCATGGGTGGCCATGGCTAGCCTGTGTTCCGGTTTCGAGTCGAGCAGAGGAGTTTCGCGGAGTGAATTCGGGTGGCAGCTGGGTGCAGAACACGCCAATGAGTTCACCCGCCCGTCGCACGCCGGTCGACAAGAATGAGGCCAGAGCTCCGTAGCCTTAACCGGCTACGACACATCACCGTATACCACCGTACCGGGAGTTGAAAAGACATGAAACCCCAAACTTGAGCTGAAATCCATGTTGGGGGGCCAACCTAAGCTAGATGGTATGGGACCTCACTTCATTCAATTGGCGAGGAAATTGTGGTGATCCAAGAATTCTGCTACTAATTCAGTGCACAGTCTCATCCCATCTTCTCCCCACATTTCAGCCCTCCTCTGAGACATGTTCATATCAAGCTGAATGCTGGCAGCAAATACTGCCAAACAGATGCACGTCTGGAAAACACCCTAACCTCATGTGAGAATGAAATAGATCCCAGGCAACGCTGCTGATCTTGATCTTTTATGATATTTTCACATATATTATATTATACTATATTATATTATTGTATCTTCTCATCTTCTCCAACTTTCTCCATTCTGTCCAAGCCGCTGGGTCCATAAGGCTCCCAGTCAATGATATTAATTCCATCTGGGTTTGCCACAGCTGCGCGGAATGCCTTGCCTAGTCCACTGTCCTTCCATTCTCCTGGTCCATCTGCCAGAAAGTTTGTGGCATAGTCCAACTCCTGCACAGCTGTTTCGTGGTCGTGGTCATGGCGTAAGAAACATGTCTCCTCTTCCAATGTGCGATGCTATGCTGTAGCTATGCTATGCTGCCAAGTAATGCCAAGTATGTATTGCGATGATTTGCGATGTGTGTTCTGATTGTTGCTGTGTTCTGAAGTTCTGATCTCCTTGTAGACAGAGTATATGAGGTTGCCGCCGAGGTCAAAGAAGAAAATATCATAGTAGTTACGGGCATAGAGAATGTCGCGATACCTGGTGGAATATGGTGGAATCGGAGCCGTTCAGCTCCACAAGCTCCACATGCACGGATTGGGTGGCTATCCCTCTACGAAAATCCACCACATACACCCGTTACACCCGTTACACTCCTGCATAAATCATCATAAATCCCTTCCCGTCCACCAGACTCAGATAAGTTTTCAATAGTTTTCACACTGCCAATTGCAATCTGCACGGCAACTTGATTGAGTTTGACTTGAGAGGTGCTTGCAACTTGATTGCGTGCTCCTTTCATGAGCCCAACCTGTTGCATCTTCGCAAAACTCAGGGCCATAGTGGCACAGCAAAGCTTGGTCTAAAGTGTAGATATCACTGGATAGGTTTAAGGGAGGATTTACAGGAACACCCTGTACTTGCTGGTAAAAACCATGGTTTCCTGTACGTTTTCCCTGAAACCAATCTAATTAATTATAGAACATGTGATATCCTGTCCTCACTGCATCTTTACTAGGATCACATCATTGAAGTGCGAGGCATGCGGGATAAAGTCCCGCTTTTCATGTGAACACCCCAGAAACTGAGCAAATGAGTGTCCCATGAAAAATCACATGAAATACAAAAAAACTGGTCTTATGTTCACTCACAGTCGTCTAGAGCAGCCCGACGGCCCGACCCCATCAATTTTGAGACCAGTCGTAAGCATACAAATCACAACAGTTCACAACCGTATGAGTCAGTCAGGTCGGGAAACTCCAGTGATGCTGAGATATGTTTTGCAGAACATTACCGAAGGTTCTGAACTCACTGAGTCACAACTTGGTCACTTTGGTTTAGAGCAGGGTTGCGTTGGATGGTATTGCTTGTGCACAAGATGATATTGCTCAGGACCACTTGCGCGGTCAAGTTTGTCTTTTTCACCTGCACGAAGCAAACAAAGTGTTCAGAGTCCTGTGTGTCCTCTACCCTATTTTCACCGTATCCACCTGGCGTGACTGCATAATCTGCATGTCTGTCTCACTGAGTGGCACGTTTTCTTGAGTCCAAGCCTTATAATATTGAACCTGAGTCCTTTGGAAGCAAAGTGCTGACATTTGTGCAGTTCTCATGGTTCTAAGCACGGCCGCAACACATGAGAACACCAAAAAGAACGAGAACACATAAAGGATCATAAAGGGCTGTGTGCGACACTCACTCTGAATTAGGCCAGGTCCGCGTCATGTTCCCAACCCAATTTAACGCTTTATGTTGATTTCAGTTGCAAGATATTTCACTGCGGCTTTTGAAAGTATCTTTTGGTGAAGGAGAGTCGGGGCCCCGGAAATGCTCAGCTTGCCACCTAGCCGGACCTAGCCTGTAGGGAAGGGATTCAGCAGGATGTAGGCAATTTGCAGACTGAGAAGTCTCTCGGCGTCTGTCGCCCGGTAAGCCTTGAACACAGTTTGCCACAGAAGTGACAACGTTTGGCTGTGGTGGGTGAGCAATAGGAAAGTCAAGTCAAATGAGTGCTTGGTGCTTTCCAAAGGTTGGTCTGTTAAACTTTAAATTAATTTAAAGAGTTGAATCGAAACTGAACCTCCTTTTAATGCAGCACTTCTGCAGCACTGATGTCATGTTGGCATATTCAGACGTCGCAGAAGTCACAACCATTCTTCTACATTCTCAGATTTGAAGAATCTGCTTGGAATCTGTCTGGTGCAATGATCGTATTTGTTGAGCTTAGCGGCATCCCAGGCTTGCTTGAAGCTCCACAATGCGTCTGCCAATGCCGGTTTTCCTGCTTCAATCACCAGGAATCCTTTGTGCCTTGGCGTCCGACTCCAACTCTCCCAGTAGTGCCCGGGGGGACGCGCGGCATGCCACATGGATCCACAGGGTTTCTTCAAAAGTTGATACATGTCGATACATTGACATGTTGAGATACATGTTTATTTATTTTATTTACTGTAGATTCACACATATTCATATGTATATGACTGTATATGTAATTATATGATCATACATAATGATCATATGTGGCATAAATGGCTTTCCCTAAACCAATGCAGCCCGCACTGCACCCTGCGTGTCCAAGTTGCTCTTCCAAGCCCATCGCTGAATTGTTCAGCCAAGTCTGCGAGTATCCATGCGTTAGAAGTGCGAACTCCATTTGGGCTTGGTAAAGCCTAAGATTTTCGAGTCTTTCCACTCCGCAAGGAGCATCAATACTTGGCTTGGATTCTTTTTTTACCACTGTCAAGAACCACTGCGTTAGAAAGTCATTGTGTGCCAAGGGAAAGCTAAGTCATGGATGCTCTAACATGCTCTAACATATTCCAACTGTGAACATCTAGACTCATGTGCTCCAAGCTTCCTGTTCTTTCTTTGATGTTGGGGGTCTGAATTGTTGTGTGCTGCTTTGCATGAGTCAATGTATGCCTTTGTATGCTGCAAAAAACTGAGTATTTATTGTGGGCTCGCGTACATGCACGAGTGCACCTCACCCATGCTCTTTTCACCACCCTCCTTTCACATCTTTCACCTGCGATGTACAAATCGCTTCTAGTCCTGCGATTTCCCTTAACGCGGCATCTCTCGGGTGTGCAGTTTTCCAACGCCTAAGGCCTCGTAGACACACAGAATCATTCAGATCATCCAGGAGGAAGTTTTATAAAATTTTGCTCGACCCCAAAACCACTCCAAACCTGGCATCGAAAAACATCACCTGAAATCCCAACATGTTCAAAGCTCTCCATATCCGGTTTGCTAAAACTTCAACTCTTGAGGCAACCCTTCATTCTCCACCAGTCACATAAATGCAACATGTTGGGTTTGCCGGGGGGGTTTGCCGTGAGTCGGAATGAGTTTGCAAGAAGGGTAACATATGTTAAGATCATGTATGTCCATCCGCAGCCGTTTAGTAGGAGGAAATTTCATGGTATTTTCAGTGTTTTTCATTGGTTTCACATTAGCATTTGCAAGATGTTTGCATGATAAGGGATGATTGTCTGAACCAGGTTCATGTTTTGCGAACAATATTTTTTCGCGGGATCCCGCGGAAAAATTAGCAGGATTTTTGAACTTGTGATTTGTTGGAAAGAGAAATAAAGTTGTGTGTTTTATTGGAACAGCATAATTAGATTTCCTTCGGAGCCATGTTGAGTTTCGATGAATTGTTCGAATGTTTGGTGCTATTGTTCGATGAATTGTTTGAACCTTATTACTCCCCCCCCCATGTTTTTGTTTCGACCTAATATCTACAGAGGTACATGCATGAGTATTGAGCACATTTATATGCGCCCTTCAAGGCTCAAGAGGTATATAGAGTAAGCCTGTGGACAAGCACTGACCGGCAACAGGCTGAGAGTAAAGTAAAATAGTGCTGTCATTGGGGAAGACGCCTTAGCTGATCTTGAAGTAGACGCTAGGGCCCCTCTTCACCCCACCCCCCCAACCCCCCCCACCCCCCCACACCCCACGGACAGCTATTCCAATGTTGGATAATGAGTTCTATGGAACGCAAGCTGCCTGGACGTTATTACTCCCCCCCACCCCCCAACCCCCCCCACCCAATGGTCACGAGCTCAGAAACCTTGTTTGCTTCGGCAAACCCCTACGGTTGACCCAACATGTTGCCCAACATGTTGCAACAGGAACAAACACTGACCATCACTGATCCAAATTAAGTTTCAGGTTGACATGGTTGACGTCTGAAGCTAAACTTTCCGTTTTCACTGAATATCCAAATCCTGCGCAAGACACCGCAGCCGGCACCAAACATATGGCGACAAAAGTGGCGACAAAAGAACCTATACAAACAAAACGAATCGATATTTATCAATTAAACATCATGAAACAAGATGACAGTGATGACACATTCAAAAATATGCAGACGAACTGGCAAAGGGGATAGGAGACGCCTTTCCAAGTACACTGATGGCCGTCTTGGACATGGCACAGATGCACAGAGATTCACAGTTCGCCCAGGCCCTCACAGTGTCGCCCCCACTCCCGATGTGGCTCAAATGTGAAAGTGTTGTGAAAATATGTGAAAATAAAATAAAATGAATAGTCTTCTCATGTTTTCTCTATACCTTTGATTGCTTGGCTTCCACTCTTTGTCTCGATAAGTTTCGACTGCTGCTAGCGATGCAAAAGTCTTCAGATGTCTTGAGAGTGGAAAGCCTTGCTTCTCGTTGCGTGCGAGACATTTGCGACGGGTTGGAAAAGTCCCAACAATTCTCTTTTGTATTATCTTTTGTATTTTTCTGTTTTTGTCACCTGCCTATTGCCACTATCATGTTTTATTATGTTCTATCATGTTTCCATATTTTGCCAACGGCCTGCCACTACTCCCTTGCGGAAGTATCATCTTGCTTCCAAGAAAATCAAGAAACAAGTAGTCCACGCTGTTGTAGTTTTCCATCATGATCTCCCACGACGTTTGATCAAGCACTGTGGTGCAGGTCCCGTAGCCTGGCCAAAGCACGGCAATCTTAGACCAGTCCCGTAGCCGGTCCAAATCCATACGTCTATGTGGATACTCACAACATCTCACAACTATACCCCACGAATGGCTAGGTACTGAAAACATCTAAACATATCAATAATAATGACAAATTGTGTTTATCCATTGATACCCTGTTTTCGAGCCATGGCCAATATGTGAATCCCTTCAGAAATGCACCGTTTGTTGAGACCTGTAGAGCTGGCTGTGCATGCTGCGCATGCTGCGTACCTTTCATGTAGAAGTCCACGGCGGTGGTCATAGTTTCTTCAGCTTTCGTTAGCACGGGCTGCATTTCACTGATTTCCACCGGTTTGGATTCTGGAGGCATCTGCGTGCAAAAGACTCCCACCAATTCGCCATCCTTCTTGATACCAGTCGACAGGAAACTTGCCAAGGCGCCATAGCTTGGCCTTAGAAGGGGTCAGTTTGCAGACCGTTCTGTGTGGTCGGGGGTTCCAAGTTCCAATATGTTCCAATACTAAACCGAAGCTAGAAGAGATCGAAAGAAAGACTCTCGAGATAAGGATCGACGGACTATCTCAATAACTAAGCCACAAACTCTTAGACTAAGTTTGAATTTCTGGAGGTTTATCAAGCCAACCCGATGCCGCACTTCTGGCACTTCTTCTAGTTTGACATAGTTTGACCCTCAAACGGCTCTTCAGGCTTTGTGCCACCGAACTGCGACAAAATGGTACAAACATGTGACTTCGCGTCACATACATGCACCAAAGTCAAACTGCAAAGGTTTTTTTTCTGCAAAGGACAAAGGAACAAACTTGAACAAACAAATCCTTTAGTGGACTCAGAAATCAAGCCACGTTGAAAGCAGCTCAACCCGCTCAGTACTTCAGCAACGAACCTACTCACGAACTCATTGACTAGTTCATAGGCTGGCATTACTCCTCAACTCGCCAGCTAAGGCACTCACCCAATAGGTACATTACATCTTCTCTCAACCAACACAACCATTGTCAACACAACTAACAAAATGCATCAGCATGCTACGATTCAGTTAAGGCAAGCATGTGTGCGAATGAGTATGCGATCTGACATACATGCGGATGTGGCGTCATGATTCGGGTCCGGGTCAGGATCTCACTTGATGGCAAATGCAAAGACTTTGCACATTTAGTTCTGTGTTTGTTGCAACTTAGGATGGAATGGCTGCACCAACAGGACTGATCACGCTGATCGCACTGATCGAACTCTCTCCCTCTCTCTGTGCACTATATATAATTTATTCAATCTGTATATCTTTCTAATTCGTTTTGTGTTTTGCGCATGGAGTGAAATTGCTGCAAGGTCCATGTAGGCTGCGAGACTTTGGCTGTAGAGCGCAGCCTCTTCGACTCATTTCATCTATTGCATTGATCAATCGAACGATTCATGTAACAACAGTAACAACGGATCAATTTCCCACTGCCTTTCTGCTGCCTTTGTCTTCCCAGAATCTTCTCATCCGGCCCACCTAGTATCTACCACTACAAATTAATATAGATGATGGATGCGCCAAACACATCCAAACACATCCAAAAACAATGGTTGCAAGGTCTTCTTGATGTCATATTCACGATGCCATGGCACCCATACGGTTTCCAATCAATGATATTAATGATGTCTGGATTGTCCACTGCGGCACGGAAAGCTTCACCTAGGCCAGAGTCCTTCCACTGACCAGGGCCATTCGCCAAAAAATTCGTAGCATAGTCCAGTTCCTGCAACAATTCACGCCGCCAGTACTCGAAAGATCAGAACATAGTGCAATGTACCAGTACTGTGTGCAATTCTAAATGATCTTGTATATTATCTATCATTATCTATTTACCTTTGCAAAACCTGTGCAAAAACAAATGGTTTTAGCTTCGCCCAAAATACAATAAATATCACAAAACATGTCCAAAACGTCCTTGTAAACCGAATAGATCAGATTGCCTGGCGCAGCCGGTCTGCTGAACCGAGTGGAATTCAGTTTGAGCATCGATCAAACTCGCCCCGCCTTGCAAATCAAAAATGAAAATGTCATAGTAGTTGCGCTCATACAAAATGGCACGGTATGTGGGGTGAAACTGCTTATGAGCTTGATGATAGAATTCTGCTCCTGTCCAGATGGTGCAAGATGCATCACATGCACACTAAATCTCACTCCCAGCTGCGGTTGCCCTCCGCCGTGAGAACCCGAAAACCAGCTGATTACTACTCAAAATTCATTTCAAGAACTATGTGAACTCCCAATTGAATTGGATAACAGAACGTGTTGCATTCCATTGTACGGCTCATGTTTGTCCTTGTGCGAAGTCCAAATTGTCCTGCATAAGAGCTGCTGACAATACATACCTTTTCCCAAACTCTACAGATATTCAAATGTTCACAATGTTCAGAGTCTTCAAAACCAGGTTCGCTCACTTACTGGCTGCATGGTTTGCGGCCTCATCTTAGCCGCACTCATGTTAGCACAGACCCGATTGCAAGTTGACAACACACAATAGCAAACACCACATAGAATATCAATTTATGGTGTGCTAGTTGAATACAACGGTACCCTTTGACACACATTTTATCAACGATACTTTTTGGCACTGAATATGTTTCAATATGTTTCATCTTGGTGGTGAGCTAGTCACAGCTAGTCAGGTGGTCAAGTCCTTGGATCCCAAAGCATTGGGGTTCGCGTAGATATAAGCAATTTGCAAATCCTGCAGCCGGAGCTCATCAGTTGGCCTGGAGCATGAGAAACACGGAAAACACACGGCGTTGTTTTGGCTGTGCCAACTTGCTGGAAATGGTCCAAGACAGAAAAATGTACGATGACATATACACGTGTATATGCATGTCCACGGAAAAAAATATATATATATAAGATCGTATATGATACATCAGCATGATCATCATGACATAAACATGTTTCACAACATATACAATCACACACACAAAAATCGTCGAAGTTTAGAAGTCAAACTTCCGACAATTAGACAAATGAAAAAGCAGAGATGGGAAGAGTCAGAGAAGATAAGAGAAGAAAAAAGAGAATCAGAGAAGAGTCAGAAGAAAGAAGACGCAGGTGCGCGGAAAAAATAAAAGAGTCGCGAAACACCGTGTTTTCGAATATTCTGTGGCTCTGGAGGGTCGGCAAGTAGGCTCGCTAAAGTGGCGGGTGTGGAGCCATCTGGGGAGATGAGAAATAAAAAATTGCACGCCCTTGTGGCGCGAAGCAGATTTCGAACTCAAAATGCTAAAGCACCTCAGTGTCGGAGCAGTCTTGGTAGTTCAGATGTCGAAAAAATGCACGCCGATGTGGCGCGCAGCACATTTGGAACTCAAAATGTACAAAGCACCTAGTTGAGACGTCGAAAGTTGTCGAAGTCAAAAGGGTAAAAACATCAGATGTTCTGACCGCTTTTGGACGTTCACAACCCGTTTTGCGTGGCGGGCGCAATGGATGCAGCACTTTTACAAGTGTGAGGGTTTTCTAACATTTTCAAAAACGATGACAAGCGTGGGGCATTTGAAGAGAATCTGCACAGATGCATTTCGCGTGGCAGGCGCAGTGCAAGAGTGTCTCCGTCAGGTATGTTAGCAGGTCAGGGAGCAGATTTCCTGAGAAGGGTTGCGTTTTGAAGCATCAGATCGTCTGTTTTGGTAAGATGATTTTGCATGACAGGTGCAGCTCTTCGTAAGACCTGGCGTCACTGTTTCGTGGCATGCGCGGTACTTTCGAGAGATCGGATGGGCAAATCGCAAAACGCAATGGCACGACGCCGTCAGCCCTGCACTCAACCTTGTCATTTTTGAAGGAAGTCTCGCAGAATTGCTTCGTTTTTGAACTTGTCAACTTCACAAAATGAGGAAGTCTCGCAGAATTTCGTCCTATTTGATGTTGTGAAGTTCTAAAATTAAGGAAGTCGCGCAGAAAAGCTTTGTTTTTCAGCTTTCAAGTGGCAAATTGCAAGGAAGTCTCGCAGCTCGCAGAATAGCTTCCTTTTCAAGCTTGCAGATAGACAGGCAAACAGAAAGAAATAAAGATAGATAGATAGGCAGACAGACAGATAGATAGAAAGAAAGAAAGAAAGAAAGAAAGATAGATCTTTAGACACGTAGACAGAAAGACAGATAGATAGACAGATCGACAGATTCAGATAGATAGATAGATAGATTGATTGATTGATAGATAGATTGATTGATTGATTGATAGATTGATAGATTGATTGATAGATTGATAGATTGATAGATTGATAGATTGATAGATTGATAGATAGATCTTTAGACACGTAGACAGAAAGACAGATAGATAGACAGATAGACAGATTCAGATAGATAGAAAGAAAGATTGACAGACAGATAGATAAATAGATAGGTGGAAAGATAGATGGATAGATGGATGGATGGATAGATAGATGGATAGATAGATAGACAGATAGATAGATAGATAGATAGATAGATCAGAAAGATAGATTCGATAGATTGCTTGGAGGTCAGATAGGTAGACGGGCAGATGGATGGATATATAGATAGATCGACAGATAAATAGATAGATAGATAAACAGATAGATACATAGGAAGATATGTAGATAGACAGGTAGACAGAGAGAAAGCTGGATCAAGAGATAGGCAGGTAGATGTAGGCACATGAACGTTAGACAGATAGATAGACAGATAGATAGATATAGGTAGACAGATAGATAGAAAGACAGACAGGCAGATAGATAGATAGACAGACAGATAGACACATAGATAGTTAGACAGATAGATAGACAGATAGATAGATACATGGTAGATTGATAGATAGATACGTGAACAGATAGACAGGTAAATGGAAACACAGATAGACAGAGGATAGCTCGATAGATAGATAGCTCGACACTCCAACCACCTTTCGATCCATCAGCGGGTTCGCTCTGACATCCATGAGTCACAACAACGAAGCTCTCCTATAGGTTTCCTATCTTTGAAACTTCCGCGGCCTTCTTGTGCGGCACTTCTGGCATAGAATAAAAACAATATATGAAAATAACAAATGATATTCATTATATAATCATGTAAGAATAATAAGTGATAAATAGTAGTATATAAAAAAGAGAATATTAAACCATAAAGAATAAATAAACCAAAACAAATCCTATATCGAAGGAAGTTTAGAAGTCAAACTTCCGACAATATGGAGAGATGGAAAAGCAGAGGTGGGAAGAGTTAGTGAAGAGAAGAGCAGAGCAGAAGAGAGAAGATCAGAGAAGAGAAAGAGTGAGAAGAAAGAAGATGCAGGTGTGCGAAAAGGTCGGAAAGTCGCGCTTGACTGAATTTTTCCGATGATTTGTTTCTCCGGAGGGTCGAAAAGTAGGCTCGCTAAAGCGGCGGGTGCGGAGCCATCTAATCTAGCTAAATGAGAGATGAAAAGCTGCACGGCCTTGTGGTGCTATGCACATTTGAGCACTTTTGGAGGTTTAGATGTCGAAAAAGTGCATGCCGTTGCGGCGCGAAGCACATTTCGAAGTCAAAATGTACAAAGCACACCATTCTCGGAGCACTCTTGGAAGTTGAAATGTCAAAAAAGTGCACGCCCGTGTGGCGCGAAGCACATTTCCAAGTCAAAATGTACAAAACACACCGGGCTCATGTCGGAAAAGTGCATGCCGTTGTGGCGCGAAGCACATTTCCATGTCAAGATGTTAAAAAACACCACATGTTTGGACCACTTTTGGAAGTTCAGATGTCGTTTCGTGCAAAGCACGCGTTTTCACTGGCTTTGGGCATCGATGACGCTTCGTGTTGAGCAATGTTCCCCATGTTGTGTCTCCGTTGGGCCCAACTTGGCGCGAAGCTGTTGCCAAAGATTCCAAGTTGCGCGATTTTGGACGTGACCTGGACCTCCATGTGCATCACATAGCTTCAAATGGGCGTCCATCCCCATTCGATTTGGGCCCAACTTCAGCCCCGCCTGACCCGTTGGCTCCAGCTTGGGCTCCAGTTGGCTCCAAGCCAAGATGGACAGAGTTGGGGGGCAGCTCGGGCCCAAGCTGGGCCCAACCCGGGCCAATTTTGCGGACTCAGCGCGACACGCTGAAAGCTTGCATTTTTACCTCTAGTTCCAACGTTTTTTTGCTTTGGGAGGGGGTTCAAGGCCATGTTGCCCACATTGATTGGGCCCCAAGTTGGGCCGAAGTGTTCGGCCCAACTTAAAGCCAAGGACGGCCAAGTTTGCCCCCAGTCGGCTTTGGTTGGGCCAAGTGCGCCCGGCTCGTTTTCTTTTTGTCCAATTCTCTGGGTGCGGGCGGTTCTTGTCGCGAAGCGATTCGAATTAATCATAATATCATGATATGTGACAATAAGCAATCAAATACAATGATATTTTACTATATAGAAAACTATTATACAATAATATGCTGATATAATATTTAACAAACAATAGAAGAATATTTGATAATAAATAGTAACATATGATAATATACAGCATTATCTAATAAGAGAAAAGATTATCTACTCATCAAGGGAGTTGGGAAGCAATCTTCCGAGTTACGGACAAACAGAAGTGTGAGACTCTACATCACATAATAATACACTCAATGAAGGGTGGTGTGAGACTGTGGTGTGAGACTTCACATCACATAAAAATACGCTCAATGAAGGGTGGTGTGAGACTGTGGTGTGAGACTTCACATCACATAACAATACACTCAATGAAGGGCGGTGTGAGACTGTGGTGTGAGACTTCACATCACATAAAAGTACGCTCAATGAAGGGTGGTGTGAGACTGTGGTGTGAGACTTTACATCACATAAGAATACACTCAATGAAGGGTGAGACTGTGGTGTGGGACTTGACATCACATAACAATACCCTTGTAATGGCTGCATGATTGTTGTCATCCGGTGTTGCCATGTGCATAGATACGTGCAGGTTTGCGACGTGATGCTGCGAAACGCAGTGTAATGGCTGCATGAATGTTGCATGGACTTTGTTTTGGGGAGGAAGCCGGGGCACGAAACCTTGTGTTTTTCCGTCTGTGGCCGGGGGAGATCCTCGAGATAGGTCTCCTAACGGCCCTCCGGGCACACGGGAACACGGGCACGCGGCCGATCCACGGGCACACGGGCACACGAGGAATCCACGGGCACACGGGCAGACGGGCACACGAGCAATCCACGGGCACACGGGCACACGGACACACAGCCAAATCACGGTGTTGCCATGTGCGTAGATACGTGCAGGTTTGCGACGTGGTGCTGCGAAACGCAGTGTAATGGCTGCATGAATGTTGCATGGGGCTTTGTTTTGGGGAGGAAGCCAGAGCACGAAACCTTGTGTTTTTCTGTGTAAGTGGCTGCGGCCGGCGATGAAAGGTACCTCGTGTGTGCGGCGGGTGCGGCTGGGGTCGTTTTGGTTCCTCCTCTGTGTTCTGCAACGAGTGGTTGTTCCTGTGTGGGTATACCTGTGCGTTTCTTGAATCTGTGGTTGCAGATCGCATTGGAATGGCTGCATGATTGTTGTCATCTGGTGTTGCCATGTGCGTAGATACGTGCAGGTTTGCGACGTGATGCTGCGAAACGCAATGTAATGGCTGCATGAATGTTGCATGGACTTTGTTTTGGGAGGCAGCCGGAGCGGGAAACCTTGCGTTTTTCCATGTGAAGTGGCTGCAGCCGGCGATGAAAGGTACCTCGTGTGTGCGGCGGGTGCGGCTGGGGTCGTTTTGGTTCCTCCTCTGTGTTCTGCAGCGAGTGGTTGTTCCTGTGTGGGTAGTTCTGTGCGTTTCTTGAATCAGTGGTTGCAGATCGCATTGGAATGGCTGCATGATTGTTGTCATCTGGTGTTGCCATGTGTGTAGATACGTGCAGGTTTGCGACGTGATGCTGCGAAACGCATGGTCATGGCTGCATGAATGTTGCATGGACTTTGTTTTGGGGAGGAAGCCGGAGCACGAAACCTTGTGTTTTTCTGTGTAAGTGGCCCGCGGCCGGCGATGAAAGGTACCTCGTGTGTGCGGCGGGTGCGGCTGGGGTCGTTTTGGTTCCTCCTCTGTGTTCTGCAACGAGTGGTTGTTCCTGTGTGGGTAGTTCTGTGCGTTTCTTGAAGCTGTGGTTGCAGATCGCATTGGGAGCACACACGAGGTACCTTTCATCGCCGGGCACAGCCACTTTACACGGAAAAACACAAGGTTTCGTGCTCCGGCTTCCTCCCCAAAACAAAGTCCATGCAACATTCATGCTGCCATAACATTGCGTTTCGCAGCATCACGTCGCAAACCTGCACGTATCTACGCACATGGCAACACCAGATGACAACAATCATGCAGCCATTCCAATGCGATCTGCAACCACAGATTCAAGAAACGCACAGAACTACCCACACAGGAACGACCACTCGTTGCAGAACACAGAGGAGGAACCAAAACGACCCCAGCCGCACCCGCCGCACACACGAGGTACCTTTCATCGCCGGCCGCAGCCACTTTACACAGAAAAACGCAAGGTTTCGCGCTCCGGCTTCCTCCGCAAAACAAAGTCCATGCAACATTCATGCTGCCATAGCACTGCGTTTCGCAGCATCACGTCGCAAATCTGCCCGTATCTACGCACATGGCAACACCAGATGACAACAATCATGCAGCCAGGCGGGTGCGGCTGGGGTCGTTTTGGTTCCTCCTCTGTGTTCTGCAACGGGTGGTTGTTCCTGTGTGCGTAGTTCTATGCTTGAGATTTTGAAAGTTAGCTAAAAGAAGACATATAAAAATTACTTTACTTCGAGTTATCCCCACCATGACATCTATAGGTTTTGTTACTGGCAAATCTTCTGGCGCTCTATCTGACATATCTTCTGGCATTTTATCTGGCATATCTTCTGGCATTCTATCTGGCATATCTTCTGGCATTCTACCTGGCATATCTTCTGGCATATGTTCTGGCATATCTTCTGGCACTCTATCTGGCATATGTTCTGGCATATCTTCTGACATTCTATCTGGCAAATCTTCTGGCGTTCTATCTGGCAAACATTCTGGCACTTTATCTGGCATACCTTCTGGCATTCTATCTGACATTCTATCTGGCACACCTTCTGGCATATCTTCTGGCATTCTATCTGACATATCTTCTGGCGTTTTATCTGGCATATCTTCTGGCATATCTTCTGGCATATGTTCTGGCATATCTTCTGGCATTCTATCTGGCATATCTTCTGGCATTCTACCTGGCATATCTTCTGGCATATGTTCTGGCAAATCTTCTGGCACTCTATCTGACATATCTTCTGGCATATCTTCTGACATTCTATCTGGCATTCTATCTGGCAAATCTTCTGGCGTTCTATCTGGCAAACATTCTGGCACTTTATCTGGCATACCTTCTGGCATTCTATCTGACATTCTATCTGGCATACCTTCTGGCATTCTATCTGGCATATCTTGTGGCATTTTATCTGGCATATCTTCTGGCATTCTTCTGGCATACCTTCTGGCATTCTACCTGGCATATCTTCTGGCATATCTTCTGGCACTCTATCTGGCATATCTTCTGACATTCTATCTGGCATTCTATCTGGCAAATCTTCTGGCGTTCTATCTGGCAAACATTCTGGCACTTTATCTGGCATACCTTCTGGCATTCTATCTGACATTCTATCTGGCATACCTTCTGGCAAATCTTCTGGCGTTCTATCTGGCAAACATTCTGGCACTTTATCTGGCATACCTTCTGGCATTCTATCTGACATTCTATCTGGCATACCTTCTGGCATATCTTCTGGCATTCTATCTGACATATCTTCTGGCATTTTATCTGGCATATCTTCTGGCATTCTATCTGGCATATCTTCTGGCATTCTACCTGGCATATCTTCTGCAATATGTTCTGGCATATCTTCTGACACTCTATCTGGCATATCTTCTGGCATATCTTCTGACATTCTATCTGGCATTCTATCTGGCAAATCTTCTCGCATTCTATCTGACATTCTATCTGGCATATCTTCTGGCATTCTATCTGGCTTTTGAGGTCCAGCGGTGCACACTGAGCTGGGAAGCTCCCAGGTTGAGGTCTAGCGGTGCACACTGAGCTGGGAAGCTCCCAGGTTGAGGTCCAGCGGTGCACACTGAGCTGGGAAGTTGGCGAAGAGCTTGGCGAAGAGTTGGCAAGGCGGAAGTTGAGGTGGAAGTTGATGCAGACATGGTCGAGGAGAAACTGGAGGAGGAGGAGGCGTGGAGGAGGAGAGGCGAGGAGGAGGAGGATGGCGAGGAAGAGGAGGACAACAACTCTGATAAAATCTAACAACCCTCACCTGGCAGGTGGGGAAAAACAAAAACATGTTTTTTAATGAAAATCTTATGTTTTTTGCTGAAACACATGACTTTTTTATGCTTTTTTATGAAATCGAACATTTTAAAGATTTTTTTAAATGTTTTTTTTTGTGTTTCTTGAATTATTTTTAAAATGAATATTTTATGTTTTTTGAAAATTTGATGTTTTTTTTTCAATGTTTTTTTTTGGGGTTTTTGAAACAACAATTATGATTTTCTATGTTTTTTGAAAGAAAATTTAACGATTTTTTTTGCATTTTATGTTTTAAATTTTAACTGATAATTTTATGATTTTTCTTTAAATGAAAAAAATGATTTTATTTATGCTTTTTTTTTAAAAACATTTTTTTTTAATGATTCCGAGGGCCGGGCCCTCCCGGGCCCAAGCGGTCCAGAAATCATAAGTTTCATCATAAATTCAATCATAAATAAATCAAAAATGAAAAACGATTAAAACACCAAGCATAAAATTCCTCATATTCAAATCGTAAAAAAAATCGCGAAAGAAAACTATTTTCAACATAAGGCTCCCTTGCTGCTGCTACTTCCAAAGTCTCAATTCTATGCATGTCTTGAATCTGTGGTTGCAGATCGCATTGGAATGGCTGCATGATTGTTGTCATCTGGTGTTGCCATGTGTGTAGATACGTGCAGGTTTGCGACGTGATGCTGCGAAACGCATTGTCATGGCTGCATGAATGTTGCATGGGCTTTGTTTTGGGGAGGAAGCCGGAGCACGAAACCTTGTGCTTTTCTGTGTAAGTGGCTGCGGCCGGCGATGAAAGGTACCTCGTGTGTGCGGCGGGTGCGGCTGGGGTCGTTTTGGTTCCTCCTCTGTGTTCTTCAACGCGTGGTTGTTCCTGTCTGCGGAGTTCTATGCGTTTCTTGAATCTTTGGTTGCAGATCGCATTGGAATGGCTGCATGATTGTTGTCATCTGGTGTTGCCATGCGTGTAGATACGTGCAGGTTTGCGACGTGATGCTGCGAAACGCATTGTAATGGCCGCATGAATGTTGCATGGGCTGTGTTTTGGGGAGGAAGCCGGAGCGCGAAACCTTGTGTTTTTCCTGTAAAGTGGCTGCAGCCGGCGATGAAAGGTACCTCGTGTGTGCGGCGGGTGCGGCTGGGGTCGTTTTGGTTCCTCCCCTGTGCTCTGCAGCGAGTGGTTGTTCCTGTCTGCGGAGTTCTGTGCGTTTCTTGAATCAGTGGTTGCAGATCGCATTGGAATGGCTACATGGTTGTTCTCATCTGGTGTTGCCACGTGCGTAGATACGTGCAGGTTTGTGACGTGATGCTGCAAAACGGATTGTAATGGCTGCGTCAAGTTTGTTTGGCCTGCGGCTGCATGCGTGATACTATTGTCTTTTGGAGCTGGATCTCGTAAATAGTAATGGAGTGGCTGCATCAAGGCTGCGGCAGTGATTTGTCAGCAGGTTTTTCAATTTTGGCGCTGGTGATTCTCCTTTGTAAATTTCCTTTTAAAAAGTGCTTCAAAATCGTTTTTTTTCTGGCTTTCGCGTCGAGATCCATCCAGTTTTGGAGCTGCAATTTCCGACGCTGTTGCGCGTAGTTCTATGGTGTATCGGAATTCAGTGTCTGCAGATCGCATTGTAGTGGCGGTTGCTTGGTGCCGGGCTGCATGCGTAAGACTATTGCCTTTTGCAGCTGGATCTTGTAAATAGATGTAAATAGTGTTGGCGTGGCTGCATCAAGGCTGCGACAGTGATTTGTCAGCAGATTTTTCAATTTTGGTGCTGGTGATTGTCCGAGTAAAATTCCTTTTAAAAAGTGCTTCAAAATCGTTTTTTTTGGGCTTTGGCGCCGAGATCCATCCGGTTTTGGAGGTGCAATTCCTATTGTCATTATGTACAAGAAAGCTTCTCTGTGTAAAAACTTTTTTCTGTAAAAGCTTGCTGTGTGTAAAAGACTTTGTGTGTAAAAGCTTGCTGTGTGTAAAAGCTTCTCTGTGTGTAAAAGCTTCTCTGTGTAAAAGTTTCTGGGTGTGTAAACGCTTGCCATTTGTAAAAGCATTCTGTGTAAAAGTCTTCTGTGTAAACGCTTGCTGTGTGTAAAAGCTTCTGAAAGAACTTGCTGTGTGTAAAAGCTTTCTTTGTGCAAGCTTTGTAGTACAAAGTAGTACTGGGACATACTTACTTTGTGCAAGGTTTGTAGATGTTTGTAGTGCAAAGAAGTGCTTTGTGCAAGCTATGTAGTACAAAGTAGTACTGGGAAGTGCTTTGTGCAAGCTTTGTAGTACAAAGTAGTACTGGAATGTGCTTTGTGCAAGCTATGTAGTACAAAGTAGTACTGGGAAGTGCTTTGTGCAAGCTTTGTAGTACAAAGTAGTACTGGGAAGTGCTTTGTGGAAAGCTTTGTAGTACAAAGTAGTACTGGGAAGTGCTTTGTGCAAGCTATGTAGTACAAAGTAGTACTGGGAAGTGCTTTGTGCGAGCTTTGTAGTACAAAGTAGTACTGGGAAGTGCTTTGTGCAAGCTTTGTAGTACAAAGTAGTACTGGGAAGTGCTTTGTGCAAGCTTTGTAGTACAAAGTAGTACTGGGAAGTGCTTTGTGCAAGCTTTGTAGTACAAGTAGTAGTACTGGAACGTGCTTTGTGCAAGCTTTGTAGTACAAAGCAGTACTGGGAAGTGCTTTGTGCAAGCTTTGTAGTACAAAGTAGTGCTGGGAAGTGCTTTGTGCAAGCTTTGTAGTACAAAGTAGTACTGGGAAGTGCTTTGTGCAAGCGTTGTAGTACAAAGTAGTACTGGGAAGTGCTTTGTGCAAGCTTTGTAGTACAAAGTAGTACTGGGAAGTGCTTTGTGCAAGCTTTGTAGTACAAAGTAGTACTGGGAAGTGCTTTGTGCAAGCTTTGTAGTACAAAGTAGTACTACTTTGGAACGTAAGGACTTTGTGCAAGCTTTGTAGTACAAAGTAGTACTGGGAAGTGCTTTGTGCAAGCTTTGTAGTACAAAGTAGTACTGGGAAGGTTTTGTGCAAGCTTTGTAGTAACAAAGTAGTACTGGGAAGTAGTTTGTGCAAGCTTTGTAGTACAAAGTAGTACTGGGAAGTGCTTTGTGCAAGCTTTGTAGTACAAAGTAGTACTGGGAAGTGTTTGTGCAACTTTGTAGTACAAGAGTAGTACTGGAAGTGCTTTGTGCAAGCTTTGTAGTACAAAGCAGTACTGGGAAGTGCTTTGTGCAAGCTTTGTAGTACAAAGTAGTAACGGGAAGTGTGCAAGCTTTGTAGTACAAAGTAGTGCTGGGAAGTGCTTTGTGCAAGCTTTGTAGTACAAAGTAGTACTGGGAAGTGCTTTGTGCAAGCTTTGTAGTACAAAGTAGTACTGGGAAGTGCTTTGTGCAAGCTTTGTAGTACAAACTAAGTAGTACTGGGAAGTGCTTTGTGCAAGCTTTGTGGTACAAAGTGGTACTGGGAAGTGCTTTGTGCAAGCTTTGTAGTACAAAGTAGCAGTGGAACGTATTTTGTGCAAGCTTTGTAGTAAAAGTAGTAGGAATGTGTTTTGTGAAGCTTGTAGTAAAAGTAAGTAGCGACGGAACGGCTTGGCAAGCTTGTAGTACAAAGCAGTACTGGGAAATTGCTTTTTTTTTGTTGCAAGCTTTGTAGTACAAAGTAGTACTGGGAAGTGCTTTGTGCAAGCGTTGTAGTACAAAGTAGTACTGGGAAGTGCTTTGTGCAAGCTTTGTAGTACAAAGTAGTACTGGGAAGTGCTTTGTGCAAGCTTTGTAGTACAAGTAGTAGTACTGGAACGTGCTTTGTGCAAGCTTTGTAGTACAAAGTAGTACTGGGAAGTGCTTTGTGCAAGCTTTGTAGTACAAAGTAGTACTGGGAAGTGCTTTGTGCAAACTTTGTAGTCCAAAGTAGTAGTACTGGAACGTGCTTTGTGCAAGCGTTGTAGTACAAAGTAGTACTGGGAAGTGCTTTGTGCAAGCTTTGTAGTACAAAGTATTTCGGAAAGGCTTTTCTGTCTAAATGCATCTGTGCCTCAAGTGTCTGTAAGCAAAAACTTTCTGCGCCCACTGTTTTTCTTTGTGCAAGAGACTTCTCTCTGACAGTAGGAGCTTTCCGGCGTGCAGAACAGCTAAGATGAGTTGAGATTAACTTCGAGGAGATGAGAAAGGTTTGATCAGTGCTCGGATGAGATGAAAACAGTTGAGAAGAACTTACTTTGATGACATGTGAGAAGAGATGGGGTGAGATGAGAAGAGCTGAGATGAGGTGAGAAGAGCTCACGTGATTTGAGGTGAGATGAAGTGTCGAGTGCGAAGTGCAAGTGTGAAGTGCGAAGTGCAGGGTGTGAAGAGTGCAGTGTGAAGTGTGAGGAAAGTCTTCGCTTGGCGTTGCATTGCACCGGGGTCGCACGCAGGTCATGTTCTTGGACAGCAACAGTGCAACAGCTTCGCACAAAGTACGCGCGCATGGGCCTGGCCGGCGCACGGCGCATGCAAGTTCTATAGATGAAAAAGGTCTTCTAGTATATCCCTAAGGCAACTTCCGCCTCGCCTTGTGCGGGTGCGGGTACTACTGGTATTTGATCAACGGAAGTTGGGAAGCAATCTTCCGAGTTGCGGATGACTCTTATTGTGTCAGTTTGGGGAGTGGTGACTTTGGGATATGGTGACTTGGGGAAGTGGTGACTTTGGGATATGGTGGCTTATGGAAGTGGTGACTGAGGTGGTGGATTAGGGAAGTGGCGGCTTAGAGAAGCAGTGACTTGGAGAAGTGGTGACTTAGGGAAGTGGTGAGTTAGAGAAGTGGTGAGTTAGAGAAGTGGTGACTTAGGGCGGTGACTTGTAAAGAAGCGGTGACTTAGGAAGTGTTGACTTAGGGAAGTGGTGACTTAGGGAAGTGGTGGCTCAGGGAAGTGGCGACTTAGGGTAGTGGTGACTTGGGTCAGTGGTGAGAAGTGGTGACTTAGAGACGTGGTGACTTACAGATCGCATTGGAATCGTTGCGTGAATGTTGCCATATTGTGTTGCCATGTGCGTAGATACATGCGCCTTTGCCATTTTGCAGTGGATATCGCCTTGTAATGGCTGCATCAAGGTGCCTTGGTGCTGCGGCTGCGTGCGTGGTCTTTTGCAGGTGGGCATCGTAAATCGTATTGAAGTGGCTGGATCAAGGTTGCAATGGTGATTGTCAGCAGATTGTCGCAATTTTGGTGCTGATCATTTTCCAAGATTCCTTTTTTTTTCGCTTTGGCGCCGAGATCCGGTTTTGAAGCGGCAATTTCCGGTGCCATTTCGCGTAGTTCTATGACGTTTTGCAATGTTTTGCAATCCGCAGTTGCAAATCGCATTGTAATGGCCGCATCAAGGTGCCTTGGTGCTGCGGCTGCGCGTGTGGTCCCATTGTCTTTGGCAGCTGGGCTGCTTTGTTGATGTTGATGAAATATCATTACAAAGGAACTTGCATGCTTGCTGTAAGCGAGAGTTGGTGAGAGTTTGGCATTAAACGCAGAAACGCTAAATATACTATGGTCATCACCGCAATAGACATATTTGTACAAGCTTCTGTGTGTAAAAGCTTTCCTTTCCAAGTTGAGCTGTGTTCGGATGAAATGAAAATAGTTGAGAAGAACTTGGATGACATCTGAGAAGAAAGGAGATGAGATGCGAAGAGCTGAGACGATGTGAGATTAGGTGAGAAGAGCTGAGATGAGTGAAGATGAAGTGCGAAGTGTGGAGCTTCAAGTGTGACCTTCTCGCACGAAGCACGCGCGCGTGGGCCTGGCTGGTGCACGGCGCATGCAAGTTCTATAGATGAAAAAGGTCTTATAGTACAACCTTAAGGCAACTTCCGCCTCGCCTCGTGCGGGTGCGGGTACTACTGGAAGATATATGTCAGCGGAAAATGTGTGGAAGTATGGCAAGAGTGTGACCTCTAGTGAGATAACACATATTTTTGACAATATAAGCTAGTAATTCTCAAACAATGTCCAACACCATTTAACTATTAAACATATATCATAACTCGCAAAAATATTTAACAATATGTACATCTATCTCACAACATGTACCCAGAACTCGCCCTTCCATTCACTAGGCACCCACTAAGCATCCACCCAGCTGCGCGGCTTCGCAGCGCCTGAACTCGTCCCAGCCCCGTTTGAAGGCCACAAAGGCATCAACGAGCACTGGACTTGCAGCTTCTGCCGCGATGAAGCCCTTGTGGCTGGTCAAGAAATCCTGGAGAACTGGGCCGGCAAGGCTAACAAAGCAAATCATAGGTATCAAATCACGTATCAGTTTACATTTTAACTCATATCATGCGGTTGTTACACAATAGTCGCACAACGTAAGAACCCACACCTGTATATATATATACAACATTTCACACACACACACATATATATATATACATACACATATTCGTATATATATATACATATATGTGTGTGTATATATATAAAGCATTTGTAAGCATCGATATACAGCCGTAGAAATTGCAAGACCTCGGCGTCTGCATCAGGCGCCTTGGAGCCGTACATCTGAATCAGAATCGTCTTCAAAGCCTGTGGAAGCCGTGTTTTGTTGCCACCCGTCCGAAATGATATGAACAGTTGAGCAACAGTTATGAACTTCACCAAGCACGTCCTTTGTTCATGAAATGTCCCGAAACCATCCGAAACCACCTGGTAGTCGACCAGCATGGTTGCCATGGTGGTTAACGTGCATGCATCGGTAGTTCTGCTCAGCGGGGCCTTGGCAAGGTGTGAATGGGCGGGCCAAACTTCCACAAGGTCTCTCCAAACATTTCCCCACCTCAGGAACGGCGTATGAACTCGAAGTCCCACGCAGCAACTCCCAATGGGTCCGCTCAAACGCTGCAGTAGCTGCAAGATAAGGACCTCCCAAGAATGGCATTCCACATTCTGTCGCGTTCTGTCGCACTTGCATATGGGTTAAATACCAAAGGCGTCAAAGTACTCTAAGTGATTGTCGTTGCATGTCTGCTTGCGCGTGGCGTCCCCAGGCCCGCAGAGAAAGTTGATACTTCAAAACAAAAGGATGAGTCAAGATACCTTTACCCGTGCAGTCTTCACAGGTTCACTTGATGTGCTTGGATGGGTGTTGCGGTTTCGCCTGACGGTATCCAAAGTCCTTGATTTGGTGTATCTTCCTGGTACCCTTCCCACCACAAAGCGGGACTCATTCTTTTTGGCCCTGGCTGCTTACTTTTCCAATTTGAACACTTTGAACCTAACCGATTCCAGCTGGAGATTGGCCTGCTTTCTCTCGCTCTTGCTGCGCACTACAGTTTTTCGTCTTTGGACTGGTGAAGCTGAGTTCCTTTGTCCACTGCTGATTACTGCTCCGCGCTTTATGCGCTTTACCATCAACGTTTTTTGGTAAAAATTTTCGCAAAGTCTTCAGAAGAAAGGAACCTCGCAAGATTTTCCTCAAAGTAGCACGACCAGATCTCTGGAACCCTACCAGCCTAGTGGTTTAGCCTTTTCTTCATCACGCTTGGATTTCCAACCAACAGCTGCATGTTTCGAATGCGTTTACCACTTTGAGCTCGTGCTTTCTTTCAACATCTTTCAGCCAGGCCCGGGCTTCCGATTCCCTCTGCGCCCCCCTGCGGCCTGTTCTCCCCACGGCAGAGTCAGCTGAGTTGATCAGCAACGCTTCTTTGGCCATGTTTTGGAGCAAGCCAAGGTTTTGCTGAGCAGACTGCCACACAGCTGCCCTGGCGGCAGCACTGGCAGAACTCAGAACAGACATGCACAATAGCAGAGAGGTCGGAGATGTCACTGGGTCCTCTTGAATCGTCTCTGTGTCTCTGTGTCTCTGTGTCTCTGCGTCTCTGCGTCTCTGCGTCTCTGGGTCTCTCGTCTCTGTGTCTCTGTCTCTGCGTCTCTGCGTCTCTGCGTCTCTGGGTCTCTGCGTCTCTGTGTCTCTGCGTCTCTGCGTCTCTGCGTCTCTGGGTCTCTGTGTCTCTGTGTCTCTGTGTCTCTGTGTCTCTGTGTCTCTGTGTCTCTGTGTCTCTGTGTCTCTGTGTCTCTGTGTCTCTGTGTCTCTGTGTCTCTCTCTCTCTCTCAGTCTCTCCGAATGATCATCTCTTTGAGCTTGTGTAATGGTCTGTTTGTCAACATGTTCAAATCTTGCATGCTCCAAACTTCTCAATTAGTGTCTCTCTTTTCTGTTGTCATCGCATGTTTGTCGTCAGCTCAGGCATCTTTATTGCAACTTTTGTGTGCATCAACTGTAGCCGATTCCGTTTTTACCTGTCTCTGTCTCTGTCTCTGTCTCTCTCTCCCTCTCCCTCTCGCTCTCTCTCTCTGTCTCTCTCTGTCTCTCTCTCTCTCTCTCTTTCTCTCACTCTCTGAAGTTCTTAGAATATCTTCAGCTGGCATATACGCCGAACGTGTTTGTTCATCAACTCCTCTGATCCTTAGCCTTAGAACATGTTCATCTTCATGCCTGGTCCTGTCTTCTGACTGTTGTCGCTTCTACTTCCCCCGATTCTGGTAGCGAAGGTATGCACCTCGAAGAGGAGTCAGCAGAACGAGCAGCAAGGACATACAGCCGACCCACCTGCAGCAACGACGCTGAAATTTGGGTCCTGTCATGCCTTCACTGTCTCCGGAGCAAGAGACAAAGAAACAGGAACATTGACAGCTTTGTGGACATTCAAAATATGTCCGTTGGAAACCATTTCAGAAAGTGATGTCTGTGTCGCCATGGTTTGGTAAGCAAAACGGTGTGGAAGAAACATGGTGGGGGTACCGGTAACACGAGCATGCGTAAACTTGTGACAGGTTGAAACCAATCACACATCCACTCATTACTTCCAGCGCCACCAGTCACCAGTATTATCTACTTTCTGAATGCCTGCCTCCGCCATGATGTTTTTTAAGGCGGAACTTTGATAGGTGATCTTCTGGATGGAAGCCAAGTTCTGGGACATCGCTGCTTCACTGTGTGCACGCACGCTCCTGATCAAATCAGATTGAAAAAGCATCCAGGCGTCATAGGCGATCTTGAGCTGGTCGACAATCCTCAAGGATCTCAGAACGATCTTGGAACTATATCAGAAGGGTCTCAGACTCAAAAGGGTGTCAGAAGGGTCTTGTGAAGGTTCCGAACCGAATCCAGACCGCGGTCAAATCGTTTAAGCTACACCGGCAAGAGGCCCCAAACAGTGTGGGGGGGTTAGGAAGTCAATGTAGGAGATACAAGCAGCGGTAGCACTTGTTTTGGCAGAAGAAGCAAAAACTATGTCTACTCATCAGGACCTCGTGCCAGAACCTCATACCAGGACACCTGAGAATATTTCACAAGATCGTCAAAGAAGAACCTTCTACAGTGGATATGACAAGATCCTCACAGAATAACTTCCGAAGAGCATCCCGCCGGAAGAACTGTAATACAAGCACCTCTAATATATAGAGCATCTTCAAGATCTTCCTGCAAAGTCCTCTGGCGCCATTTCACTTGGATCTCCGCAAGATCTACTCCAGGACCTGTACAAGATCATGCAAGGACCTGTTAAACGATTTCGCCAGGATTTATTCTCAGAAGGACGAACAAGATCATGCAAGGACCTCCTGTCAGCACTTCACGGATCTTTGAGAAGCAGCTAAATTGAGCACCGTGCCGCAACGAGAGCGATCTGACAGGCACAAAGTATACAAAGTGACGGGAAGGTTGCGCGAGCGATACCAAAATTCGCACCTATAAACGCAATACAGGCGCAAAGTAGTCAGGAGAGGGTTGCGCGAGCGATATCAAATTCGCGCCGTACCACAACGAGAGCGATCTGACAGGCACAAAGTATACAAAGTGACGGGAAGGCTGCGCGAGCGATACCAAAATTCGCACCTATAAACGCAATACAGGCGCAAAGTAGTCAGGAGAGGGTTGCGCGAGCGATATCAAATTCGCGCCGTACCACAATGAGAGCGATCTGGCACCCACAAAATGACGATAAGGTTGCGCGAGTGATATCAAAATTCGCACCGCGCTACAATGGGAGCAGAGCGATCCACACAATTGACGGGAGGTTGGGCGAGCAATATCGAAATTCGCATCGCGCCACAACAAGAGCGATCCGACACGCACAAAGTCAGGAGACGGTTGCGCGAGCACATGTTCTTGCGCCAAATACTGTGCGCACCGCGAAAGATGAACTGTGAAAATGTCAAAAGCGATGTTTAGATCTAGGTTTTGAACATTTTTTGGTGAGGTCTACAAAGTACTGCGCCTGCCACGAAAAATGAGCCTCAGGCATCCGAAGTGCTGCACCTGCCACACGGAATCATCATCATGTCCCAAATCCAAAAATACCTGCCACGAAAAATGACCTCCGAAACCACCTCACCCAAAAAGTGTCCGGTATCCTGCGCCCGTCGCGCGAAAAAAACTTCCAGACCCAAAATGTACCGAAGAGACAATGCTGCCACGAGACATGGACGTAGCTCAAATCATTTTCTTCGAGTGATCCCAACCAGCTGATATTCTATTTGAATCTATTTGACACATATTCTGACATTCTATCTGGCACTGTTTCTGGCATATATTCTGACATTCCATCTGGCATTCTGTTTGACATTTTATCTGATATATAAACACACACACATATATATATATGGTGGTTGATCAAAATTCCCTTTTCCGGGAACGGCCATTCTTCGCGGATAAAAATTTTACTTTCGCGAAACTTTCGCGAACTCCATGTTTATCTTTCGCGGGGCCCATGTTGGCCAACAACACCTCTTATGAAGATTCGTTCACCACCTGCCAAATTACGCCAGAGAATCACGGATCACTTCTTGATAGCCTTTTAAACATGCAGCTAGCATCACGGAATCCCTTCTCAGGGCAGATTGTTGCTGACTAGGTTTTTTTTGGCAAGGTTTACTGGCCCACCCCCTTCAACATGCACTTTGACTTTCGCCGGCTCTTTCGCATAACTTTCGCGGAACTTTCGCGAAAATATCCCTATTCACAGACCCCCGCCATCAGCAAGGGGTGCATTGAAGGAAAAGCGAACACCAGGGGCCTTGGTGTTTGGCTCTCGCAAAGCCTCACTTTTGGAAACTTGGCTGCTGCATGTGGGTTGAGACTTCAAAAAGCATCATTAGGCAGTGACAGCGGCAGGTGCAAGGATGTGCTTCAGGATCATGGCGTTTGGCTGTCGCGAAGCCTCGCCTCTGGAGGCTCGGCTGCTACCTATGAAGGGTCCACAAGCACCAACACACAGGGAACTGAACCACCAAACCGAAATTCTCTAGTGACTCTAGTGCCCTTCTCCTGCCAGACCCCGGGCAGCAATGGGTGGCAGCCCTTTACATAATGATTATAATATCCAACTTTCGCGAAACTTTCGCGAATAAAAATTTTACTTTCGCGAACTCGAAAAAAAACTTTCGCGAGGGTTCCCAACATAACATGCACGGCTTTCGCAATTAAAACTCCTTACAAGGACCTTTAGATCGACCACCATATATATATATTATGTATATATGTATATTCTGACATTCTATCTGGCATTCCATCTGATGCATATTTTGACATTCTACCTGGCACATCCATGGCACCCTTTGTGGCATTCTATCTGACATCTTGTGCTCGCCGTTGATGTCCGGCAGTGACCACTGACATCTGGCGCTGGTGGTTGGTTGAAGTCTGGCAGTGCCCACTGACATCTGGAAATTTGGTAGGGGGCCCACTGACATTTGGAGCTCGCGGTTGATGTCCGGCAGTGACCACTGACATCTGGCGCTGGTGGTTGAAGTCTGGCAGTGCCCACTGACATCTGGAAATTTGGTAGGGGGCCCACTGACATTTGGAGCTCGCGGTTGAGGTCCGGCACTGCCCACTGAGCTCTGGGGCCCGCTGTTGAGGTCTGGCAGCGCGCGCTGAGATCTGGAGCTTGCGGTTGAGGTCCGGCAATGCCTGCTGAGATCTGGAGTTTGCAGTTGATGCGGAGGAGGTGGGCAAGATGTGAAGGCGAGCAGGCCAGCTCTGATAAAAGCTAGAGACCCCCACCTGGCAGGTGGGAAACGAGCACTGCGCGCAGGTCAAGTAGACGTTCAGAAACGAGCAAAACTAGATGCTCATTTTGTGCGAGCCTGCGCAGTCGAAACGCACATGGAGATCTCAAAAGGGAAATTTTGTGCGAGCCGGCGCAGACAAAAGCTGGAGGCCACAGCGAGCACCCTGACTTAACCCGGGCCTTTCACTTGTACTGTAAGACCCCTCAGTGTGGACGCGCTGTTTAGGGAAAAAGTGTCTGAAGGTTTTCTCGCGGTGTACCTATCTCAACATGGTCAGAACCGATGAAGAGAAAGAGGTGCTGGAACGAAATGCCAAGAAGAAGGGATGTCAGTAGGAAGATGTTGAGAAAGCGGGATGTCAAGAGCAAGCGGTGCTAAGAAACCGTTGTCAAGAGAATTTGGTATCAAGATTCAGAAGTGCCAAGAAAAAGATATTTCAAGAGAAACGGATGTCAAGAAAAGAAACGTGCCAAGAAAAAGGGGCGATTAGAGAAGAAACCTCAAGGAAAAAGAGATGTCAAGATCAAGGGGTGCCAAGAGAGAGGGACGTTAAGAGAAAGCAGAGAAAGGGGTGTCAAGAGAAAGGTGTGTCAAGAGAAAGGGGTGTCAAGAGAAAGGGGTGTCAGGAGAAAGAGTGTCAAAAGAAAAAAGACATCAAGGGTTGCGTTCCTACAGACCCCCCAGTCTTGTCCCATAAGCTTCCTACTGTATACATGACATATAACGTGGCAGAGCAGAAAGTGTATATTCAAAACTTCCATCACCAAGGAGCTCTTGAGAAGGGGCCACGGGCACTTTTTGTAGATGGGAACCTGCCACAAAGCTCTGCCACACAGGTCCCCCCCAGCCTGGATTTTAGGTGATTTATCTGTGACAGGTCCAGAGATTCTGCATTTGGATTTGTGAGGAAACATTGTCGCCGTAAAGTTGATGATAGGGATGGCAAAAACTTATGGCATGGGAAAAGGAAGAGGCTGAAGGCCATCCAAATTGTCAGCTCTTGGTTGTTGACACTTGGTGAAACTGAAACAAACCATACGAAAGACAACATGCCTAGCTGTGGCTCTTCCTATTTCACCACAAAGCGATATTTATCCCCTTAATCATTGGGACATATTATAAGGACCCGTGGGGCCTTTGTACGAATTGCCAATTGCGGCTGCAGCGTCGGTGATGGCTTGTGTGAGCATCAGCTGTTCAAGAGAGCTGTCAGTCTTTGTAAGCACCTGCGCACACGAGGCAACTTTGATCAACTCTCAAGGAAAAGGATGACATAACATGTAATAAACATGATCCAAAATGGTCATGGATACACAATTCTTGCAAAGAAACGCCCAAAGCAAGAAAACAGAATCCAGCAACTGTCCACCTTGCGCCACGTGGTTTGAACGGGGACAATTCTGCGGACCACAACAGCGCACGGCCAACAATGCCGTCTTACACTGAAAATCCACTGGATCAGTTTCAATGCGAAAACATTGTTCTTGAACGAAGATGCAATACGATGCAGCCCATGAACCCGAATGCAGTCACGTGAAACACTTTTGTGAAACAAGTTATGCGAACAGTCTTGTGCATTCTTCCCCTGTTACCGTAGCAGTGCACTGTAGACTGTGGCATGTGGAAGGGGGTGGAGTGCAAGGTGTGGAGTGTGAAGAAAGTGGAGTGTTGAGTGGGGAATGTAATGTGTAGAGTGTGACATGGGGATTGTGGAGTGTGGAATGTAAAGTATTAAGTGTGGGGTGGAAATGTGAAATGCAGAGTGTGGAGTGTAAAGTGTAAAGTGTGGAGTGTAAAGTGTAAGGTGTACAGTGTGGAGTGCAGAGTGTAAAGTGTAGAGTGTAAAGTGCAGGGTGTAGAGTGCGGAGTGTAAAGTGTAAAGTGTGGAGTGTAAAGTGTAAAGTGTGGAGTGTAAAGTGTAAAGTGTGGAGTGTGGAGTGTAAAGTGTAAAGTGTGGAGTGTAAAGTGTAGAGTGTGGAGTTTAAAGTGTAAAGTGTGGAGTGTAAAGTGTAAAGCGTAGAGGGTAAAGAGTAAAGTGTGGAGTGTAAAGTGTAAAGTGTGGAGTGTCAAGTGTAAAGTGCGGAGTGTAAAGTGTAAAGTGTAGAGTGGGGAGCGTGAAATGTAGAGTGTAAAGTGTAGAGTGTGGAGTGTAAAGTGTAAAGTGTAGAGGGTAAAGAGTAAAGCGTGGAGTGTAAAGTGTAAAGTGTGGAGCGTCGAGTATAAAGTGTAGAGTGTCAGAAATACTGCGCATTCCGCACACAACGGATCTGCACCAAATACTGCCCTGCCACGCAACAACGGTGTCCTACGCCTGTACCCTTGTCACCGCTTGACGCAGCCCTTACAATGCGATTCGCAAAAAGCACGCAGCAGCACACATCTAAAGTGCTGCACCTGCGACGCAAAATGCAACTCATCTTATGAAAACGACGCGAAAGTATTGCGCCTGTCACACAAAACGACGTTCGACACTTTTGCAGACACGTCAGAATGTGACAAAAAGTGCCACGCCTGCCACGCAAAACGACATTAGAACCTGCTTGGGAACCTTCGAAAATGAGAGGTTTTGCAGCTTCCCCCATTAGACAACGCCACAAGAAAACCAAAGAATCGAGACGAGACATGTTGGAGCCTCAAAACGAGCGTTTCGTGCGAGACTTCCTGAAATTTTCACACTTTGTAGCTACAAAATCGACGTTTTCCCACGAGTTTTCTTATGAACTCCAAAATCTACGACCTCAAACTCGATGTTTCGTGCAAAGCTTCCGTCGATTTTCATCATATGTCACAAAATGCCACGCCTGCCACGCGATCTGCACGTTGTCACCACTTGACGCAGCCCTGACAATGCGTTCCGATGCGTTTCGCAAAAGACACAGCACGACACGTCTAAAGTGCTGCGCCTGCCACGCAAATGACGATGGAGGTCACCACCCAAGTGCCATCCCTGCCACGAAAAATGCAATTCATCTTTTCAAAACGACACAAAAGTATTGCGCCTGTCACGCAAGACGACTTTCGACACGTTATGAAACATGTTGGAATGTCACAAAGTGCCACGCCTGCCACGCGAAACGGAGCTACGTGACATTTGAAACCTCCAAACGTGATCGCTTTTGCAGAACTCGCCGGGGGCGCGGCCATAGGGCCTTCACGCGAACGGTTGCGAACCGTTGCGAACGGTTGCGCAACGTCTAGCGAACACACCTTCAACTTCCAAACCCCAGAGTGAAACGGGAACCCTTGCTACGCATTCGGGAAAAAAGGTATTGATAGATTCCACAACCAAACAACCAAAGAGGGGCAACGCGCACCATCCAACCTAAGCCCAATATAGCCCAACCATGCACTAACGGTACAGCACACAGCTGCGCCAAAGGCAGCTCAAGACCGCGAGACCACTCGCTGGTCAGAAACCAACCCGAAAGACACACAGAGAACCGGAGGCAATCATGGCTAAACGATGCTAAATGTGGAGCTTCCAAATAGATCCAAATAGCCTGCATTCTATTTGGCATGACAGTATTCCACCGAGTGTCTTGCCACGGTGGCAAAAATGGCAAAATATGCGAAATGAAGGCATGCAGGAACTGATTCAACCGGCCTCAAGATAAACACGCGAAGCTTTGGCTACCAACCGCTCAAAGAGGTTACACTCTGTCAGGCCATTCTTCCAACTCGCATCGTCCATGCCACTGGCAGGTTGGCATGCAGGCTGCTCAATTTGCGCGTTCATAGCCTTGACATAATCCCGGAGCTTGTTTGAAGAGGTCATCAATTTTTTCGAGAGCACGCTGCCGCCTGTGGTCGTCACCTCCTGTAGTTCAGCCTCTAGCTGAAACCAAGCTTCTGAAACCTTCAGCATCGCTTGCAACGCGCAAACATTGGTGAGGTCATGAATGCCTGCAACCACATCTCCCCAGGTGATACTCTCAATCAGAGACGTAAACCGTTTCTGAAATAGAATCATCTCGGTGTAGTAGTACGACTGCCCGACATTGAGGGCGTAAAAGAAAGCCTTTACGACAATCCTTTCGGTGTAGGATTGAAGCCGGTACGCATAGTTCTCTAGCTTGGATTCCGTCACTCCTTGCATAGCGCCATAAGCCTCATACTGCCGAAGTGCCTGATCATATGCATCAACTAGTCGAGTGTATGAAGCATCCATGGCTTCCAATGTTGACATTGAAATGCTTGTGCCAAGACTGTTGGTCAGCAGGGCATGATATGCTGCTGTCTCGCTCACAAGCAGATCAACAGCTATTGAGGTTGCATTGGTTGGTGGAGCTATGATGTTCTTGCTCGGGTCTCCAAATTGGACGTCATTCAATCCGGCTTCAACACTTGCAGTGTCGCTGGCAAACATATTGGCGCCATGGCCGCCCATGGCAATGCACAGAAATTCCTTTGTCACAAAGCCAAAGTCAGCCTTCAACACCTCAATCACGTGCAGAGTGATCAAAATGGGGCTCAACGTGGCAGAGCCAAGCTGCCGCGGAGTCTCTGGAGTATCTGCGGTATCTGCATCACTGGGCAATGCTTGCCTTGTCGTATACAAAGCGTGGTTCACATTGAGACCAGTGGGAGCAGCCGATGCACAAAGAATCCAGATCGTCAAAAGTGCCTTCGCCGCACTGCACCACGAAGACATCATGCTCAACGACACCTACACAACATCTCGCTTCTGCTGCAGCAAAAATAGCATCGGCAGGTTGAAACCAAATTTTGGTGCATTTTCCCCTAGGTCTAGCAATGGCAAGATTTTTATTACATTGAATACTTATTGCTTGCATTGATTACATGATGCCAACATAACATGGACGCCAACACCACGGCGTCGGCCCGGGGTCTTCCAGCGGTCTGGGCGTCTGGTAAGATCCGGTAAGCCAACAGTTTCGCTTCGCCAAAACTGTGTCCAGCATAGACGCAGCCCAGCCCAAAAACTGCCACCAACTCGACTGTCTTGTTCTCTTCTGCCGCTTGCCGAGGGTTTGGATGTTGTTCATACAAAAATTCCAAAACCGCTGTGCTTGCAAATGCTTCTATAACTTTGGGAGCAAACTGTTCCTTTCCTAGAGTCTTTGTTGCGCAACACAATGTGGCAAGTTATCATTGACCGTGCTGTCCACAAATGCAAGAACCCTGCACCAACCTGTGGGTGGTGCTAACCCGTGTAAAATGACAACGGTCAAAGCACATAGACTGTGCAGTTGGTAAAAAAACAAGATTGAACGCAGGAAACCACATAAACGCCATTCGGCAATATATTAAATGATACTAAACGCCACTCCTTTTCTCCGCGGCACCAAACGGCGACATGTACCGTAGTACCCCGCCCACAAAGAAACGAAAACCTTTTGCTATGCTCCGACATGCTCCGACCCACAAAATTTCGCCTGTGGCATGATGAGTTGCAAATAGAGGAAAGGGAAATGCGAACACGGTCCTACATAGTTCAAGTTCAAGACAGTCAAGTTCGGGGCTTCATGTTATCTGCACTGTCGCAATGCATGAGACACATGATGAGCTGCTCACATTTTCTCTGCTGCAATCTGTCCTCAGATGGCTTCAACCATTGTGGTGCACATCCGATGAGGGTGGTACCTTGAGAACTCCTTGAGAACTCCTTGAGAACACCAATGAAAGTTCAGCGGCATTCAAATGTTCAGATGTTCAGATGATGTTCTCAAATGAGGTTCAGTCATTGTCAATGACTGTCAATGACTGTGCCGCGTCGCGCTCTGAAACGAAGATCGGGAAGCGCCCAGCTGGGCCGTGGGACAGTGGGCGCTGCCCCCGACCACAGTGGAGCCATTGGCCGCTGCGGCCGTGCTTTGAGAGAAACAAAGGCGGGTCTCTGGGCTGAGGATTCTCGGGCTCTCCAAACTCCCTGCATCCAAATATGTATCCCTCTGCACGTACACACTCGCGTGTAATTTATGGTAACTGTTTCATTACCAGTAGTACCGCGCAAGGCGGTGGCGGAAGTTTCAAGGATAGGACACTATAGGAGAGGTGAGTTGTTGTGATGCATGGATGGCAGAGCGAACCCACTGATGGACCGAAAGGTGGTTGGAGTTGTTGCAATGGTTGCCGTGGTCACCTCACCCACAACTGCTGGATGTATTGTGGTGTAGCGCAGTCGTAGTTGTAGTTGTATGTGTAGTGTAGTGGAGGTGCAGTTGTAGTGTAGTGTAATTAGCGTAGTGTAGTTGTAATTACAATTGTAGTGGTGTGGTGTAATTAGTGTAGTGTAGTGTAGTGTAATGTAGTGTAGTGTACTGAAGTATTGTGTATTGTAGTGTAGTATAGTGTAGTGTAGTCTAGTGTAGGGTAGTGTGAAGAAGTGTAGTTGTAGTTGTAGCTGCAGTGTAGTGTAATTGGTGTAGTGCAGTGTCGTGTAATGTAGTGTAGTTGTAGTAGCTGCAGTGTAGTGTAATTGGTGTAGTGCAGTGTCGTGTAATGTAGTGTAGTTGTAGTGTGAGGCAGCGTAGTATATTAGTATTAGTATTTGTATTAGTATTTAGTAGTAGTAGTAGTAGTAGGTAGTGGTAGTGGTAGTGGTAGTGGTAGTGGTAGTAGTGTAGTGGTGGTGGTGGCGGTGGTGGTAGTAGGTAGTGTAGTAGTGGTAGTAGGTAGTGTAGTAGTAGGTAGAGGCAGCAGCAGCAGTAGTAGTAGTAGTAGTAGTAGAAGCAGTAGAAGCAGTAGTAGCAGTAGTAGCAGTAGTAGCAGTAGTAGCAGTAGTAGCAGTAGTAGTAGCAGTAGTAGCAGTAGTAGCAGTAGTAGCAGTAGTAGCAGTAGTAGGAGTAGGAGTAGTAGTAGTAGTAGCAGTAGTAGCAGTAGTAGTAGTAGTCGTAGTCGTAGTCGTAGTCGTAGTCGTAGTAGTAGTAGTAGTAGAAGTAGTAGTAGTAGCAGCAGTAGTAGTAGTGGTAGTAGTGGTAGTGGTAGTAGTGGTAGTAGTGGTAGTAGTGGTAGTAGTGGTAGTAGTGGTAGTAGTGGTAGTAGTGGTGGTAGTGGTGGTAGTGGTGGTAGTGGTAGTGGTAGTAGTGGTGGTGGTGGTGGCGGTGGTGGTAGTGGTAGTGGTAGTGGTAGTGGTAGTGGTAGAGGCAGCAGCAGCAGTAGTAGTAGTAGAAGCAGTAGAAGCAGTAGTAGCAGTAGTAGCAGTAGTAGCAGTAGTAGTAGGAGTAGTAGCAGTAGTAGCAGTAGTAGCAGTAGTAGGAGTAGGAGTAGGAGTAGGAGTAGTAGTAGCAGTAGTAGCAGTAGTAGTAGTGGTAGTGGTAGAGGCAGCAGCAGCAGTAGTAGTAGTAGAAGTAGTAGTAGTAGTAGCAGCAGTAGTAGTAGTAGAAGGAGTAGTAGTAGCAGGAGTAGTAGTAGTAGTAGTAGTCGTAGTAGTAGTAGTAGTAGCAGTAGTAGCAGTAGTAGGAGTAGGAGTAGTAGTAGTAGTAGCAGTAGTAGCAGTAGTAGTAGTAGTAGTAGTCGTAGTCGTAGTCGTAGTCGTAGTAGTAGTAGTAGTAGAAGTAGTAGTAGTAGTAGCAGCAGTAGTAGTAGTAGTAGAAGGAGTAGTAGTAGCAGGAGTAGTAGTAGTAGTAGTAGTAGTCGTAGTAGTAGTAGTAGTAGCAGTAGTAGCAGTAGTAGGAGTAGGAGTAGTAGTAGTAGTAGCAGTAGTAGCAGCAGTAGTAGTAGTAGTCGTAGTCGTAGTCGTAGTCGTAGTCGTAGTAGTAGTAGTAGTAGTAATAGTAGTAGTAGTAGTAGTAGTAGTAGTAGAAGTAGTACTACTAGTAGTAGTAGTAGTAGTAGTAGTTGTAGTAGTAGTAGTAGTTGTTGTTGTTGTCAAAGGATGTTGGGAAGCAATACTTCCGTGTTACGGGCAAATAGAATTGTGAGACTTTACCTTGAAGGGTGGTGTGAGGCTTTACATTACATGACAATACATCACAAAAGAATTGACCTCGGTGAAGGGCGGTGTGAGGCTTTACATCACATAACAATACATCACAAAAGAATTGACTATAATGAAGGGCGGTGTGAGACTTTACATAACATAACAATACATCACAGAAGAACTGACCTTGATGAAGGGCGGTGTGAGACTTTACATCACATAACAATACATCACAAAAGAATTGACTATAATGAAGGGCGGTGTGTCTTTACACTACATAACAATACATCACAAAAGAACTGACCATGATGAAGGGCGGTGTGAGACTTTACATCACATAACAGTACATGACGAAAGAATTGACCTTGATGAAGGGCGGTGTGTGACTTTACATCACATAACAATACATCACAAAAGAATTGACCTTGATGAAGGGCGGTGTGTGACTTTACACTACATAACAATACATCACAAAAGAATTGACCTGCATGAATGTTGCATGGGGCTTTTGTTGGGGCGTAGTCCTATGCGTTTCTTGAACCTGTGGTTGCAGATCGCATCGGAATGGCTGCATGATTGTTGTCATCTGGTGATGCCATGTGCGTAGATGCATGCGGGTTAGCCACGTCATGCTGCAAAACGCATTGTAATGGCTGCATGAATGTTGCATGGGCTTTGTTTTGGGGAGGAAGCCGGAGCACGAAACCTTGCGTTTTTGCGTGTAAAGTGGCTGCAGCCGCCGATGAAAGGTACCTCCTGTGTGCGGCGGGTGCGGTTTGGATCGTTTCGAGGTCAATCGGTTCCTCCTCTGTGTTCTGCAACGAGTGGTTGTTCCTGTGTGCGTAGTTCCATGCGTTTCTTGAACCTGTGGTTGCAGATCGCATTGGAATGGCTGCATGATTGTTGACATCTGGTGATGCCATGTGCGTAGATGCATGCGGGTTAGCCACGCCATCCTGCAAAACGCATTGTAATGGCTGCATGAATGTTGCATGGGCTTTTTTTTTGGGGAGGAAGCCGGAGCACGAAACCTTGTATTTTTCCGTGTAGAGTGGCTGCAGCCGACGATGAAAGGTACCTCCTGTATGCGGCGGGTGCGGTTTGGATCGTTTCAAGGTTTATCGGTTCCTCCTCTGTGTTCTGCAAAGAGCGGTTGTTCCTGTGTGCGTAGTTCTATGCCTTTTTGAATCTGTGGTTGCAGATCGCCTTGGAATGGCTGCATGATTGTTGTCATCTGGTGATGCCATGTGCGTAGAAGCATGCGGGTTAGCCACGTCATGCTGCAAAACGCATTGTAATGGCTGCATGAATGTTGCATGGGCTTTGTTTTGGGGAGGAGTTCCTCCTCTGTGTTCTGCAACGAGTGGTTGTTCCTGTGTGCGTAGTTCTATGCGTTTCTTGAATCTGTGGTTGCAGATCGCATTGGAATGGATGCATGATTGTTGTCATCTGGTGATGCCATGTGCGTCATGCTGCAAAACGCATTGTGATGGCTGCGTAGGTTGCTTGGTGCCGCGGCTGCATGCCTAATACTATAGTTACTATTGTCTTTTGCAGCTGGGCATTGTAAATCGTATTGGAGTGGCTGCATCAAGGCTGCGAAAGTGATTTGTCAGCAGATTTTTTCAATTTTGGCGCTGCTAATAATTTTCCTTTTAAAATTCCTCTTAAAAAGTGCTTCAAAATCGTCTTTTTTCGCTTTGGCGTTGAGATTCGGTTTTGGAGCTGCAATTTCCGACGCCGTTGCGCGTAGTTCTATTGTGTTTCGCAACTCAGTCTGTGCAAATCGCATTGTAATGGCTGCGTCAAGGTTGCTCCGTGCCGCGGCTGCATGCGCAATACTAATACTATTGTCTTTTGCAGCTGGATCTCGTAAATAGTATTGGAGTGGCTGCATCAAGGCTGCCATATTGATTTGTCAGTTTTTTTTTTAAATTTTGGCGCTAATTATTCTCTTTTTAAAATTCCTTTTAAAAAATGCTTCAAAATCGTCTTTTTGTCGCATTGGCGTCGAGATCCGGTTTTGGAGCTGCAATTTCCGACGCCGTTGCGTGTAGTTCTATTGTGTTTTGCAAGTCAGTCTCTGCAGATCGCATTGTAATGGCTGTGTCAGGTTGCTTCGTGCCGCGGCTGCATGCGTAATACTATTGTCTTTTGCAGCTGGATGTCGTAAATAGTATTGGAGTGCATCTTCTTTCTTCTGACTCTTTCTCTTCTCTGATGTTCTTCCTTCTGACTTTCTCTTCTCTGACGCTTCCCACCTCCACTTTTCCATCTGTCCATATTGTCGGAAGTTTGACTTCTAAACTCTCCGATTAATTCATATCACTCTCCAATTGCAATGTATATACGTGATTACACGTGTGCATGTTGATACATGTCACTACTAGTATCAGATAGTTCACTATCCATGACTGCAAAGGTTATGCAGTCTGGTACAGTACTTTGAGCTGGTGGATTCAGCACCAAAGCCCTTTTTTGACCTGCTGCCCTTTTAAAAAAGGTCTGCTGGATTTCTTCGCGCCTCTGCTGTCTAGCCAGCTGAGTCTAGCTGTCAAGGACCGCGACTAAAGACCTTAACAACCAGAAACCTTGCAAAGCCTTGCAAAAAGCCTGCTCATGACTGCTGGGATTGCTTGACGTTTGCAGAATCGTGCTGCGTGCTGTGGCATGCTGTGGTATTGTGGCATGTTGCCCTGAAGTGGAACCTGTGTTGCAATCCCATACGTGACGGCCAACAATCGCCGCCGGAAGCCAATACCTTACACGGCTCCAGTCATGGAACGGAGCTGGCGCCTTAGTGGTTTGATGTGCTTTTTGATGTCTGGGCTTCATGCGACATCCGATTGCCATATCAGATTCTTTCCAGCACTATTGGTTTCTCTTGCCATGTGTGTGTGTGTGAAAGTGAAAACAGTTCCAGTTCATTTCTGTGATGCTGAGATTATGACCCAAAACGCTGACGCCAACGCCTCGTATTCAGCATGCTTCGTGAGACAAAGAGCCAAACAAAGACTGGTAGCAGGCAATATAAAATAGTTATACGGATATTTATTATATATCGTATTATAATGTATTATACGTATATTATTCACATTCTGATTAAATATCAGCAAATATCATCCGATTTGTATCTGGCTAGTCAGCATGGTAAGTAGCTTGGCCATCATTGCTATCAGCATGGTGGCTTCTGGTCAGCAAGCGTTCGTTTCCTGATGGTCGGCACCTTGATCTTGACGTAGCATCCTGGCCAATGCACAGCACATCACTTGCATTGGAACCCATGATGGGCCATGGTTTCTTTCTTCGCAGTACGAGTGCCACGTCACCACTACCAGCTCAAACTGAGGCTTCTCGGCTCATAGTCAAATCATTGCCAAGTGCAACCACATAGTGCGCACAACACTCTCTTTTTGATTGGCTGCGTGCTAGTTTCCCATGTTTAGCTGCAGTGACACCCTTTGCAAAGCTCGTGTCCTCATTGTGTGGATGAGCGCGCGTTTCTGTTGATGCCTGGACTGTGGCTTTAGCCCAGCGGTGTGAGCAGCTGCATTTCACAGAGGCAGACGAAAGGTAGTGTAGTGGGAGAGGAAAATGCTGCGCCCCTTTTGTTCAGAACTGGTGGGAGATGTCACAGTAGAGGCACACTCTCCATGAGGGAGATGTCCCTGTAGTCCAGCATAATTGGTATGTTTCAGCTTCTGGAACGGTTGCTGCAAGGGGTCTTAAAAAGTGGTTTTCCTTTTCTGGAGAGAGGGGCGCCACCAGGGCCCCATTTTTACAGTGTTTTGTGAGTTTTTTTTGAGAATGTGCTTATTTCTACTCATAGTTTTTGTTCTTGATTTTTTCTATGTTGTTTATATTGCTTTGTTTCTGTTGCATTGTTGCCTATTGATACCTATTGTATATTCAATTTGGTTCTGGACAGTTCATATAGAATAGCATAGTAAGGGTGGAGGTAGGGCTCATACCCTTGGTTCTATATTGTTTATTCTTTTGCAAAACAGATTATAAATACACCAATGGCAAGTAGCAAATTCAATATGTGTATCATCATTTGAACATGGAACATATACACAGTTGTGTTACACTATCCAACAATTATCGATGAGAAAAGCTAAACAAATCTCATAGTCCATGTTGAACAAGTGCCCGTTTTCACATCACCATATAGATTTGCTCATGCAACTGTAAAACTAGCTCTTGCTTATTTGGTGGTTTCTACCAGAAAAAACCTAAAGCACAGCCCTGCAACATCATGAGAAATGCAGGCAATTGTAGTTGCAAAGGGTATATCAGGGATTGAAATCAACAGATTTCAATGACTCTGCTAAGTCTTGCAATAAGGTGCAAACTTCATCACAAACTAATAGTGATCATGAAGGCAAATCACTCTTCTCATATATGTGCAGTGCAAACTCATTTTTTCAACCTTTTATATAGTGCGCATGGGATATATAAGAATGCTTAGAACCAATCTTGGAGCAACATGGCTTAACCAATCTTACATGCACGTAGCAGTGATCAGCTTCAACCCATCACATGCATGGCCATTCCAGAAACTTATGGCAATCAGTTTTGTATACATTTGTAGTCTTGTCTGGGTACATGCTTCTCTGGTAAGCCAACAATGCAGGTAAACAGGAAACTTTGCAAATAGTGTCACATACAAGCTGCACTAGCTACACAAGCAGATAGCATACATATACATGACTCATCATTGTGTTGCAGAAATTGCACATGACATGTTCTTCATTGCCAATACCTTTGCAGACACATATGAAAACAGAAAGCAGTATGGAAATAATATGGAAATAAAATCCTGCAATCAAAATCTGTGAGTGTGCTGATCAAGCAATTTGGTTAGCCTAGATAGAGTTTGCATGTGACCAGCGCAATCAAACAAGAGAACATATTCAAGGGTATGCCTACATAAAGCCATGGCAAGGAGCAGACCTACCCCAACGATAAATTACTTGATTTCCGTATTTTTTGAAAGATATTATCAGCAGATTAAGGTACTGCAGCAAGGGTGATCCTAACTATCTTTTGAATTACCTTGTAAATAACAACCAGAAGTAATCATTGCGCCATGTCATACCTTCCCAGCTTGTCTTTGTACCTTTCAAACGTTGTAGCACTACGTATTGTTGGCTCTATTTGAAATCGAGTTTGAATTGACCCATGTGTGGAGTTTGACTGCACAAAGACCTCAATGAGAGTAAATTGGCTACGCAAATCACGAAAAATATATGATCTAGTTGCTTGCTCCCCTGGGATGACTGTAGATGGTCATTCAAGATTACTCATTCAAATGAATATTGAGCTTCATGGCCATGTTTTTGAAATAAATGTTTTTCTTCAAATATGATACACACATATATATATATATGTGTGTGTCTGCATGTATAACTGTTCTACTTTCCATCCTGTTTTCTTCCTGTGCCACTTTTGAATATCATGCGCTAGCCCTTGTAGTGGCACAACATGGCCCTAAGACATAGTGTTTTTTTCTTTTCTAAGCTTAGTATGTCCCTGCCATGCAGTGAAGAAAATCTAAAGCTTTAAAAAAATAAACAAATACAAGATGAAGTATTGGTCTACGGATAATGAGTCTGCAAAATTGTTAAGTTTATATCTTTTACTGATGACGCTCTTTTTAGAATAAACAACCTGAGTGGTATTGTTCATACTACGTAGTGTAAAGACCGTTGATGCTTGGTCTAGGGAGTTTGGGCCTAGGCAATCTAAAGAAGTGTCTCAAAAAATGTATATTGTGAATTGTGAGCCTCACAATGTGATTTGCACATATCCATGTGCCACGTTTTCCCATTGACCTTTTGGGATCAATCCCCTTTTTCAGGGTACATAGGGATTCCCATGGGTCTAAGCCAACTGGCTGACACCGCTGCGGCCCCTGCCTTGGAAAAGGGCCGCCCCTACTTTGACGTGTTGCACTTCGTGTGGCAATCGCTGTTCGGTTCCCCAGCTACCGTAACAACATTGGTAGCGGAGCCATCTGGCTCTGTCTACCCGAGCTCTACGGCAACCACTACCCCAGGGACTTTGACAACAACGAGCCCATCACTACGCCCATCCTACAACCTTGTCGGTATCTTCACCGCACCATCTTCATCCTTTGCTGCGCTGCTACATCCTGGACTATGACTTCAACATCCTCGACGACGAATGTCACCATGGACCTGGTCAAGGACACGTACATCCCGATCTTCTCGAACCGCCCTGAAGACTACCGTGAGTGGAGGACTCGAATAGTCCTATACAAGAAGAAGCTGGACTTGCAGAAGAAGAGCAAAGAGGCCTGCATCAACTTGATGACGAGCCTGACCGGGACAGCATGGAGGCAGATCGAGCACATGGTGGACCGAGCTGCCGAAGATGAACAAGGATTCGAAACCATCTTGAAGGAGCTCGACAAGACTTTCAAGTATGATGATCAGGTTGAGATGCCCCGTGCCTTTGAACGTTTCTTCCACGGGACTTCGAGGAGAGACGGTCAGACGCTTCTGAACTATGTGGCCGCTCACCGAGAGGCCTTGACCGAGGTTGAGAAACACGGCATCAAGCTGCCGGACAATGTCGCTGGCTCTTGAGGAGAGCTGGCTTGACGGCAGAGCAGAAACAATTAGTCCAAGGCCGAGCACCTGACTTCGCCCAGAAAGCCGTGACTGAGGCTTTGTACTTCCTCTTGGGTCAAGACTTCAAAGGGAGAGTCAACGACCGCCAATGGAGAGGCAAGGGCTATGGAACTTCCTCCAACAGGTGGTCATCACGACAACATGGCTACATGATGGACGAGGTCTATGAGGCTGAGGACGAGGACTATGACTACGACTGTGACCGCTGACCCCGACTGGGATGGGACCTGGGATGAAGCCTACGTCGAGGAGGACCTCAACGACGAGACCAACTACTACACCGCCAACGATGAGATGGACTTCACTGATGAGACCTACCTGGAGGTGGAGCAGAACTTCGAAGAGGCCTACGCCACCTACTTGGACGCAAGAAGGCAGATGGCTCACTTGAAGGCGAGTCGTGGATTTTTCCCTGTGGTCGCCCTGACAGCGGAAGGATCTATGGCTGGGACCCCAACTTCCAAATCTCCGAAGACTCCGAAGTCAAAAGGTCGTGGGAAGTTCAAGCCAAAAGGCAAGGGCAAGAACAAGACCAGCACTTGGGTGACCAAGGCTGCCCAGATCCCTCAACGGGCCAACGCCACGAGATGCCTCAAGTGTGGCCAAGTTGGACATTGGGCAGCAAGTTGCCCTCAGAGTGGCACTACGCGATCTTCACCTACATCACGGCAGAGCCCTACATCGACTCCTACCTCATCACCTTCGAAGAAGGCAAAGACTGACGGCTCAGCCATGATGGTTCGAGACATGGCCAAACTTGGCCCTCGTGGAGTTCCTCATCTTGGACCTCAAGGTTGGTATGGGATTCAAGACGGAGGCGCAAGCTCAGTGGTTTGTGGTCACGAGACCCTGATGAAGATCATCGACTACATGCGTGGCCGAGGAGTTCAACCAGAACGTTTCCTCTTCATGCCGACCAACAAGACTTTTGGTTTTGGAGGTGATGCTTCGAGACAGGCAGATTGGTCGGTGAGACTTCCAGTCTACTTGTCTGGCAAGGCTGGATACATGGAATGTTTCATTGTGGAGGGAGCGACACCCCTTCTCATTGGACGACCAATTCTGCAAGCTCTGAAGCTCCAGATGAACTATGACACCAATCATGCAGATGTCCCTACAGGACGGGCCTTGGACCGATGTGGTCTTGGGAGAAAAGGGTGAGTTCCTCATCAAGCTGGACGACGGCGTGGAGAACGACCCCACTGGATCCTATGTGGACTTCGACTTTGTCACCAACGAGACCTTCGCTGCGATCTCGAACTATGAGGACTTGGAGAACTACATCGACGTCCATGAGTACCTCTCCACGACCAACAGAACTCCACCAGCCCGAGACGAACACCATCGAGATCGACTCCCCGGACGCCCCTGCCCAGGACCCCACAGAGATCAGGCGACCTATCACCGACAAGCTGGTGAAGTCGCTCCACATGCACTTCAACAAGTTTTCCAAGCAGCGACGAGCTGTGATGGAACAAGCTCTACATGCACATGAATCGGGACGCAAGGCGCAGTGCCAACCTTTCCACTGCCATGGCTCCAGCAGGTTGGGAGATCATGTCTTTCGACTACAACACAGGATGGGATTTCACGATTGGATCTCATCGAAGAGAGTTTCTACAGCTCTTGGACGCCACCTGCCCCGAGTTTGTTTGGATGGCACCGCCATGCACCATCTGGTCCAACCTGCAGAACTTGACCCCGACGACACCACAACGACAACTTGCTCTACAAGCTGATCGGGACTATGAGGAGAACACCCACTTGAAGATGTGCAAGAGGGCATACCAGAAACAACAACGAGAACGTCGCCATGCTGGATTTGAACAATCTTGAACAACCCAAAAATGCACGCAGCTGGCATACTCCAACCTTGGAGGCCATCGAGGGCTACGACGCCATCTTTGACCAATTCAATGTGCTTTTGGATGAGTATGGTGAATTTGTCCCCATCCGCAAGGGCACCAAGCTGCGATGCACTGATGAAACCATGGCCATTGACCTGACGGTCCCATGCCCTGGATGCCCACGACATCTACCTATCGAAGGATCCTCACCTGGACTTGGACCTCAAGCTCAAGCTGCTTGTGAATATCAACCCCAGATGTGCGCCTACTTCGTCGACGCCATCATCAAGATCTTCCAGTACAAGGGCAACGACAAGATCTACACCGCTGAGGACGACCCCATGGTCGACGAGCTCGAGACGTTTGAGATGCCCCAGGACGAGAACCTTGAATCTGAAGATCACCAAGATCAACCACCACCCAAAGGAGTCTTGTCAAGACTTCATGATGAAGATTGGCAGAAAGCCCAGCGCACAGTCATGCGACTGCACCGCAACCTTGGGCACCCAACACAGAAGGAGCTGGTGAGACTTCTCTTGAACAAGAACGCATCCAGCGCCTTGATCGAGGCTGCCAAGCAGCATCAGTGCGGACTATGTGATCTACATCGAAGCCCAACTGGTGTTCCAATCTCTGGCATGCCCAAGGATGCGCAGTTCAACCATCGAGTTCAGGCTGATACCCTGTGGGTTGTGATCCCTGGACAGCGTCAACAGCAACCGGTGCTGATGATCTCCGACTGCACCACACGACTTCTTGCAGCACGACATCTACGAGGTGGTGAGAAGACAGAGGAGTTCATCAAACAACTTGAACGTGCATGGATCAGAAACTTCGGCCCCATGCACATCCTCCAGGTTGATGAGCACAGAGCCTGGTCTTCAGACAGCATGCGAGAATGGTGCACCGAGAACGGGATCAACTTGCAGATCAGCCCGGGACAAGCTCATACAAGATTGGCCATCTTGGAGCGCCGACATCAAGTCACCAGAAGGGCCCTCACATTGTTCCTTGAAGGAAATCCTGAAGTGGCCAAATCGGCTGACGCCCTGGTGACGGCTTTGAACTACGTCATCCCGCAGATCAACAGAACCCCAAATATATGTGGCTACAGTCCCATTCAATGGACTCTGGGATACACACCTCACATCCCAGGAATGCTGATGGAGGAGCAGACCCTGAACAATCCTGCTGCCTTGGACCCATCAGAGGCCTTCATGGAGAAGCTCAGGCTGAAGCAAGAGGCCGTCAAAGCCACAGCTGCCGCCGACACTGACCGGCGACTTCGACGAGCTCTACTGCGAAAGTTCATGGGTCAACAGACCATCTTGACAACACGGGCCACTATACTGCTACTACTGGAGAGATGCCCCTGCTGGAAGCAATGCCAAGCTTCGTTGGCGAGGCCCTTCCGTGGTCATCATGAGGGAGGCCGGTCCAACTGGGCCCAACTCTGACGTGCTGTGGATTGGTCATGGCACAAACCTCCTGAGAGCCGCCCCTGAGCACGTCAAGTCTGCGAATGTGGCCATTGACATCACCGAGAAGCCCCGGGACCCCTTGGACATTGCAAAGAATGCCCTGCACAAGATCAGGAACCGTGGAGTGACGCAGTATGTGGACCTCTCCAAGACGAACAAACATCGACGAGATGAAGTTGACACAGATGAAGAAGAAGAAGACGACCGTGACCTTGGTCCCTTCCCGGTCCAAAGCCTGCCGGCTGATCGATGGCAAATCAGTGACGATGGCAGAGTGTGGACCAGAATCCACAACACTCCAAGGAGACAACTCTACGTCCCGGAACCTGAGATGGACATCCCGGTTCACCGCTTCACCAACGAGCGGGTCACTGATGCGCGACGTGGCAGCCCCAACCCTGAGCACATGCGCTTCAGGGATGAATGGAGGGTTCCCAATGCCAACAGGGAGCTCCACTACACATGGACTGGAACCACAACCTTCATGGTGGACATCGACAACATGTCCGACGGCTATGAGCCAACGACACCACTTCACTCTGAACATGGAGATGAAAATCCTCCTGAAGAAGAACCCTCTTCCACTGCAAGGCCAACAACCACAACTGGCTCTGCCCCTGCGGGAGGCCCTGGGCCTACCTCCTCTACACCAAACACTATGAGTCATGAACTACAAGATCAACCACCAGGATAACAACAAGAAGCACCAGCACTGATGCCGGCGACGCAAGACAGTGTGCTGGAACCTGAGCCCTTTGAGGAGCCAGCCGTGGTGCCTTCAATCACCCAATCTCATCTACCAGTACCACTTGAACAACAAAGGCTATACCAAGCTCCAACTGGAGAGAGTTTTGCTGCACAGAGAAACCGCTTCGAGCGGCAGGAGTCCTTGCTCTTCAAGAAGCCTGAGAGCTATGGCCCGGCACGAAGTCAGGCTGACCGTGAGACACCATACTCCAATCGACCACTTGGAGATGACGCCAAGGAGACTGTGGAGTTTGTCTGCGACGTGGACATGGTCGACAAAGGCATGACTTTGCCCCCTGGTTGGACCATTGAGGAAGTACGTGATGAATGGATCATTGAGGGCAACTACCTTACGAGAAAGCACTACCTGGCCAGAGACCAAGAGTTCACACCGACTGTGGACAACTGCCCCATTGACCTCAAGTACCTCACCAAGCAGCGCTACACCAAGTTGAAATCTGGAAGGCTGGTCCGAGACAAGTGGACCTATACCCCATGTTTACCACTACGTGGAGCTGATTGGACTGGCTACACCCGCTTCAAGATCCACACGACCTGGCGCAAACAGGCCATCCAGGACTTCTACAACAAGAGCAACGGTGCCGAGACCATCTACATGCAGCATGAACCTCTTTCAGAACAAACAATGTCACTGGCAGACCGCCTGGAGTTCCTCAAGGCGAAAGAGAAAGAGCTCTCACATCTTTCTTTGAGAATGACGTCTGGGTTTTCGACAAGATGACTGATGACAAGAAGCCCAGAACCATCAGAGTGAAGTTCATTTTGAACTGGAAGAAGGATGACTCTGGTGGGAGACGTGCCAAAGCACGTCTGATCTGTCAAGGTTTCCGAGACCCTGATGCCCTCAATGGATCATTGACAACGGCTTCACCGACACTGACGAGATTGTCTCGGAACATGGTGATGAGCATCAGCGCCATGCTTGACTACATCCCCTTCACCGCTGGCATCACCACGGCCTTTCTACAAGGCAAGAAGTACGACCCCAACTCTTCACGGGTCATCTGGATCAAACTGCCCAGAGATGCTGAGCAGATTCTTGGACTTCAAGGAGATCATGGGCAAGTGATGAAACTCACCAAGCCGATGTATGGATTGGTGGATGCTCCGAAAGCCTGGTTCGATGAGGCTGTGACAAGAATCATGGACTTGGGCAAGGGCTCTATCGTACAGCATCCCTTGGACAGCTGCCTCTTCCTGAAGTTTGACCGCCCGATCCAACTTGGAATTGAAGATCAGGAAGAACCTCAACTGCTGGCCATCTTCGACATTCACGTCGACGACCTCTTCGGCGCCTATGACCAGAAGAACCCCCTCGCTCTGGACTTTGTGGCCGACCTGCAGAAGATCTTCAAGTTCCGAGAGTGGCACGAAGGATCAACCAAGGATGAGTTGACCTACTGCGGCACTCAGATCTGTAAGCCCCTGAGGGACATTGGAGAATCCATCAAGGGGACTACTTCAAGAAGCAGAAGCCCATCACGGTCCCCGGGTCCCACCCGTGACCGGGGGGGGGAGAACTGCTTTGAGAGGATTGCTTGGAGCCCTGCAGTGGCCTGCTACGCAGACCTCTCCTCACCTGCAATCTGCAGTGAGCCTTATGGCTGGCTGTGTGACCGCTGCCACAACCAAACCTTTGGAAAGTGCCAACAAGGCCTTACGATACGCCAAAGCCAACGCTGATGTCGGTTTGGACTTTCGACATCTTGGACCTCGAGAAGACATGACGTTTGTGGCCTTCTCCGATGCCAGTTTTGGCTGCCGTCCTGACCTTGCAAGTCAGGGAGGCTTCCTCCTACTCATGGTCAACAAGGATGTGACCGAAGGGACGGAGGGCTACTACAACATCCTGGACTGGAGGTCATGGAAGTTGGCGAGGATTGCAAGATCCACTTTGAAGCGGCTGAGTCACAGGCCGCATCTGAAGCAGCAGACGCGCTGCTGTTCACTTGCACTTTCTGGAATTTGGTCTGGAAGCCGAGACTGCCAAGATCTACAACAATCCAAAACTGGTGGTGGACGCCAAGGCCTTGTGCGACATGCTGATCCGCCCCCATGTCCAAGCTACATCTGGATCAGATAAACGGACAACAATAGAGGTCTTGGTGACGCAGGACAAGCTGAGCTGCTGTGGTGCAGACACTTTGTGGGTGTCATCTGAGCGCCAATACAGCCATGGTCTGACGAAGCAAAGCGCAGCCCAATTGCTTGCAGACCGTATGAGGACCCATTTGGTCAAGCTCAAGAGTGACGAGAACTTTCAAGCGGCAAAACGAAAAGATGCAAAAGAGAGGAAGAAGAGCGCAGAGATGTATGCAGCAAAGAAGCCCAGCCGGGCGATGGTAGCAATGTTTGCGACATGCATGGCAAAGGCATGCGCAGCTGAAGAGATCGACGTCCAGCACAGCCCCAACCATTTCTACTACAACAACTTCAACTTCAACTTCAACATTGTCCCCCTTTTCATCCTGACGATCATGGCCATTCTCTGCGGCACTTGGTGGATGACTGGCCGCTGGGCCTCATGGACATCAACAACGAGAGCTCCTGCAGAGCCCGAAGCTGAAGTCGAACCCCTCCAAGAGGAAAGTAGGCCAGCTGAAGGTGCTGCCGAAACGCCAAGGTTCAGAGAGATTGGAGTAGAGACGGAATTGAGGATGGGTGACATCGTGGAGATGAGAGAGCACCTGGCAGAGCTTTGTGATATCGACGAAAACTACATCACCCGCGAAGCTCCTGACAGAGCTGTGGAAGTTCTGGAACGTGATCATCTCCTGGTGGCTCAACATCGAACTCAACATCCGATCTACTTCACGGACTCTGGACGATGCTGGCACGCGAACTACTTTTGCTTGAAACGTCAAGCAACCACAAGAATCCATCAGCGAGATTACTGCACCCGCTGCTCTCACGAGCTTGGTGACTGCCTCGTTCCTCAAGACTGGGAACGAACTTTGTGAAGAAGCGCTGGTGGATGCAATTCGAGGGCACATGGCCCATTTTCTTTTTGTTTCAAAACGTTCACGATTCTCCACCGGTGTGAATTGTGAGCCTCACAATGTGATTTGCACATATCCATGTGCCACGTTTTCCCATTGACCTTTTGGGATCAATCCCCTTTTTCAGGGTACATAGGGATTCCCATGGGTCTAAGCCAACTGGCTGACACCGCTGCGGCCCCTGCCTTGGAAAAGGGCCGCCCCTACTTTGACGTGTTGCACTTCGTAGTGTGGCAATCGCTGTTCGGTTCCCCAGCTACCGTAACAACAAATATATATATATATATAATATAGACTAAGGGAGGGTCCTAAAATATATATTTATTTATTTATCTGTGCATTTTTTAATATTCCCTAGGATCAATCACTTTCTTTCTATGCATTCTGAAGCTTTAGACTTTCCAAGAATCTATATAATCAATCAAAGTTTTTCTTTGTTCAATAAAAAACAAAGGATGCCTTTTAGATACTCAATGAGGAAGCTGTAAAGCAAACATATTTTTCTTCCAAATGCGTTTTTTTTAAGACACACCTCAAAACACTGCATTTTTAGAAACGTGGTAAATTGGGGCCCTCCTGGCGTCCTTTTCTGTAAATAAACAACTTTTCGTACATTATTTCACGCTGCACAAGACACTGCATCATGCAGTCATGCTCTGGATAAAATCATCTTAGACTGCGCAAAACCGTTTTTGGTGTATCGAAAAAACTGTTTTAAATAAGAACACCGTCCAGGTGTTCAAAAAAGGGGTTTTTAATAAGATGTTCTATCCAGAGCATGACTGCATGATACAGTGTCTTGTGCAGCGTGAAATGATGCGCGAAAAGGGGTTTATTTAAAGCCCCTTTTTAAGACCCCTTGCAGCAACCATTCCTGAGGCTGAAACATGCCAATTATGCTGGACTACAGGGACATCTCCCTCATGGAGTGTGCCTCTACTGTGGAGGCCCGTGACCACGTCACCCGTGGGAATTGAACCATTTCAAGGGGCCCCCCCCCCTATCGAAGGAAGTTTAGAAGTCAAACTTCCGACAATATGGACAGATGAAAAGCAGAGTAAGGCAGAGGCATAGAGAAAGATTAGAAGAGAGAAGAGTAGAAGAGAAAGAGTCAGAAGAAAGAAGATACAGATGCGCGAAAAGGTAGGAAAGTCGCGATTCACTGTGTTTTTCCAATGATTTGTGGCTCCGGAGGGTCGAAAAGTAGGCTCGCTAAAGCGGCGGGTGCGGAGCCAGCTGGCCAGGTGAGAGATGAAAAATTGCACGCCGTTGTGGCGCGAAGCACATTTCCAAGTCAAATTGTACAAAACACACACACCATTCTCGGACCACTTTTGGAAGTTGAGATGTCAAAAAAGTGCACGCCGTTGTGGCGCGAAGCACATTTCGAAGTGAAAATGTACAAAGCACACCATTCTCGGACCACTTTTGGAAGTTGAGATGTCAAAAAAGTGCACGCCGTTGTGGCGCGAAGCACATTTCGAAGAAAATGTTAAAAGAACCAGGGGTTCGGACCACTTTTGGACGTTGCGATGTCGAAAAAGTGCACGCCGTTGTGGCGCGAAGCATATTTTCAAGTCAAAATGTACAAAGCACACCATGGTCGGACCACTTTTGGAAGTTGAGATGTCGAAAAAGTGCACGCCGTTGTGGCGCGAAGCACGTTTCCAAGTCAAAATGTACAAAACACCACATGTTCGCGCCACTTTTGGAGGTTCAGATGTCGCTTCGCTTCGCTTCACTACACTACACTACATTACACTGCACTACACTCCACTCCACTACAAATACAACTGCAACTACACAACTACACTCCACTACACTACACTACACTAAATTACACTACACTACGCTACATTACACTACACTACACTCCACTACACTACAACTACAACTACAACTACACAACTACACTCCACTACACTCCACTACACTGCACTACACTAAATTACACTACACTACACTACACTACATTACGCTACACTACACTACACTCCACTACACTACACGAAATTACACTACACTACACTCCACTACACTACATTACACTACACTACACTACCTTCCACTACACTTCACTACATTACACTACACTACACTCCACTACACTACAACTACAACTACACAACTACACTCCACTACACTCCACTACACTACAATACATTACACTACACTACATTACACTACACTACACTACCTTCCACTGCACTTCACTACATTACACTGCACTACACTCCACTCCACTACAAATACAACTACACAACTACACTCCACGACACTACACTACACTAAATTACACTACACTACGCTACATTACACTACACTACACTCCACTATGCTACGTTACACTACACTACACTCCACAACACTACAACTAAAACTACAGAACTACACTCCACTACACTCCACTACACTAAAGTACACTACACTACCCTACATTACACTACACTCCACTACACTACACTACATTACACTACACTACACTACCTTCCACTACACCTCACTACATTACTCTACGCTACACTCCACTACACTGCGACTACAACTACAACTACACTACACTCCACTACACTCCACTAAATTACACTACACTACACTACATTGCACTACACTACACTCCACTACACTACATTACGCTACACTACACTACACTACCTTCCACCACACTTCACTACATTACACTGCACTACACTCCGCTACACTACAACTACACCTACGACTACACAACTACACTCCACTACACTCCGCTACACTAAATTACACTAAATTACACTACATTGCACTACATTCCACTACACTCCACTACACTACACTACACTACATTACGCTACACTACACTACACTCCACTACACTACACGAAATTACACTACACTACACTCCACTACACTACATTACGCTACACTACACTACACTACCTTCCACTATTCCTCACTACATTACTCTACGCTACACTCCACTACACCGCGACTACAACTACAACTACACTCCACTACACTCCACTAAATTACACTACACTACACTACATTGCACTACACTACACTCCACTACACTACATTACGCTACACTACACTACACTACCTTCCACTACACTTCACTACATTACACTGCACTACACTCCGCTACACTACAACTACACCTACGACTACACAACTACACTCCACTACACTCCGCTACACTAAATTACACTAAATTACACTACATTACACTACATTCCACTACACTCCACTACACTACACTACATTAAACTACATTACGCTGAATGACACTGCACCACAGATAGACACAGCTAGACAGATAGACAGATGAAAGAGAGAGAGAGAGAGAGATTAGATAGATAGATAGATAGATCGATCGATAGATAGATACATAGATAGATAGATAGATAGATCGATAGATAGATAGATAGATCGATCGATCGATAGATAGATAGATAGATCGATCCATCGATCGATCGATCGATAGATAGATAGATAGATAGATAGACAGATGAAAGAGAGAGAGAGATTAGATAGATAGATAGATAGATAGATCGATCGATAGATAGATACATAGATAGATAGATAGATCGATAGATCGATAGATAGATAGATAGACAGATGAAAGAGAGAGAGAGAGAGATTAGATAGATAGATAGATAGATAGATAGATAGATAGATAGATAGATAGATAGATAGATAGATAGATAGATAGATAGCTAGATAGATAGATAGATAGATAGAAAGATAGATAGATAGATAGATATAGATAGATAGATAGATAGATAGATATTAGCCTTTTTTAAAAGTCTCGTAAAAGTATTTTTGTTATCTAGCGTACGTGTAGTGACGAGTGACATGAACGGGGGTATGAACGTGTGTGTGAACGACATGCGTGCGAGTGAACGTACGTGCGAAGTAATGTATGTACGAGTGAGCGTACGTGCGAGCGAAAATGTGAGCGTACGTCCGTGCGTTTGCACGGTCACTCGCCACGCGCGCGCGCATGTACGAAAATAAGGTCGACCTTGGTCGACCTTATTTTTGCACGACCCTGCCTCTTTAGTATTGATTTAGTATTGTAGCGCTTTGCACGTACAGAAATAAGGTCGACTCCAGTCGACCTTATTTTCGTACGTGCGTGCGCGCGCGGCCAGTGAACGTGCAAACGCACGCACGTACGCGCACACATCCGTCCACTTGTACGCACACGTCCGTTCACTCGTTCGCTCACACGTGCACTCGTCCGTTCACTCGTTCGCCTTACGTTCGTCACCACGTCCGTTAGCCACTCGTACCCCCTACGTTCACCGCGTCTCTTGGAGCTTTAAAAGCATTGTTTACGAGGCTTTAAAAAGGCTTAGATAGATAGATAGATAGATAGACAGATAGATAGATAGACAGATAGATAGATAGATACATAGAAGATAGATTCGTAGGTAGGTAGGTAGATAGTCACAGAAAGAGAGAGAAAGAGTGAGAGAGATCAATCACCTTGCGCTCCATCAGGATTCACTCTGCCATCCCTGATTCACAACAACCAACCTCTCCTATAGGTTTCCTATTTTTGAAACTTCCGCCACCGCCTTGTGCGGTACTACTGGTAATTGAAATCTAATACATAACGCCTAGAATTCTACGTTTTGGCCGGACTAGCCCCCCAACGCCCTATGATTGTGCTGAAGCACGGAGAACTCAGACAGCTGACGCTACCTTTCGTGACTTCTCTGGAAACGGGAAGACATTGGAAGACATCGGAAGACATCGGAAGACATTAGCATTGCTTGGCATTGCTATGCCCTGACTATGCGCATTGTTTCACGACAATTCCAGGGCCTCGCAGCCGACCCCCAAGAGCCCAGTGCCTGAACGCCATCCCGACTCGGGTCCCATGGATCCAGCATGTCTCTGCATGTCTCTGCATGTCTCTGCACCGAAGATGTTCGTTTTTTTCGGACTTTTTCCATGTTTTTGGGTCAGACTATGGCTTCAGGATCTTGAGGTCTGGACCACAAACGTGCAGATGCTACGTCCTCCCAGGTAGGTTCCCCGCACCTCATACCAAGGCAAGTGCCAGTGCCAAACACTCTGGGACCGTTGCATCAATGGCGTCAATGACCGCAAGTTCAAAAATATGAAGCCAGGAATTAGCCCCAAACAGGTCAAGATGGTCAAGACATGTCAAGACTCAAGGTCATCTGTTGCCTCACTCCCTGTTCTTCAATCAACTGCTTTGATACTTGGATCGCGACCCACTGCGAAGGTACAGGACCTGCTGGCAAACTGCCGAAACACACCGAAAGGCCGTGCCGAATGAGTCGATGTGAATCTTTTCTGATGCTTCCCGCCAAACCAAATCGGCCCATCAAATGCCTAGAGAATAACGCTTGTTTCATGAACACAAAAGAATGACATAGAATGAACATGCTGGGGTTTTTGATTGCTTTTGCTTCGCTGCCAATTTGCAGCTGAGAGGGTTCAGGGCATATGGATCCTGCCAGTGGTTCATCAGTGGTGTTGAGAGAAAAGAATGAGATGAACTTGGCCAACCATGTTGATGGTCTGAATGGACAGGGTTGTGTTTGTGGGTGCAACAAAGAGATACAAAAGAGTGCAGCTGTGTGACTTTCCCTGTGGGGTCGCATCCCATCCCTGTCGGGTGCTACCTTCCTCTTGCTCCTTCCATCTGTGCAAACAATCCACGTAGGCTGATTCCTGAGAGCGAATTGTTGCGGGTGGAATGCTGTCAGCAGTTTGACATGTCAGTCACAAAGTCTACACTGTAAATCATTGTAAATCAATACCGCTTTCACATGCACTGCCGGGTCCAAGCAAATTTGCATCTCCTCTGGCAAAAGCAAACTTCTATTGAAGGCACTACAAAGCCAGTTCTCCATCAATCCTGACATCTTGACACAACGGCGCAAACAGGTCAGCCTATACTATACAATCCTATATTATATTTGTTGATATTTCCAGCCAATCTGCAAAGCTGTGCTTCAGGGGTAATTTCCACCCTGAGGCTCTTAGATTCAACGAATTTTTGGCCTCAAGAGCCACACATACAGCGTGTGTTGTGCCAGGTCGCTTGGGGATCTCCGGTACCAAGCAACTGGCCTGAGAAGGGAAATGAAGGGAAGCTCATGACAACTTAGGCTGTTCAATGATGTTATCATGTATATTCACTATATTCATGTACAAAGAATCTCTATATCTTTACAGTGTTTCACGATGTTTCACTGTTTCAGATGTTTCAGGTGTCCAGTGAGAGCTTTCATTCATGGATGAATTGAAACTCAGACGGACCCTGTGGTGCAGACTGCAAGTTCTTCAACTGGCGCATCTGGCTGTGATATAGACGCCTGAACGGTTGGAAAGAACAAGTTCTTTCACAAAAACATGAAGGGACCTTGAGGATATTGAGAGCATACTCTATCTTGGCAACCTGCTCGTCCACGTTTCTCTGAGCGTTGCAGAGCAGAGCTGGTTTGCCATACCAACATATTGTACTTCCAACCATATTTGCAGCGACTTGTCCAGTGCATCACCAAGTATACACTGCAGCATTCAATGCAGTCAGCACAGCACCTGCTCACTGTTGTAGAAGCGGATTGCTGACTGGTCCAGCACCGCCCTAGGCAACCAGTTTCAATCTAGACATGTTCTAAGTGCCCGTCACATCAGGATCTCTACTCAACAAATCATAGTAACAAGGAAACAACCCTGAATCACTGAATCATGTCCCTGAAACGCTTCCAGCAAGGTGTGATTCATATAATCAAAATGTTCAAACCTGTACACTGATGTAGACGGTAGATATGCATCTGACACCCCCGAAACAGGATGAAGGCATGTCATGGCATGTCATGGCATGTCATGGCATGTCATGGCATGTCATGGCATGTCTTCAAGGCGGTCGCCTGAGGTTGCCTGAGGTCGCCAACCAATAGGTCGTCCACCAACACCCAAATGAGCGCTTTTGCATTTGGCCCTCTATCTTGACCTTCGCAATCTCAAAAGATCCAGAAAGACAACTGTGCGAAAGGCCGTTAAACGTGTTAAACACGTTATGTAAGATTATGTAAGCGTTACAAAGAACGAACAACATTTGCAGGAAGTTGCTCTGCTTCCAACACCGATTGAATCATGTTCTTCCTTTTATTATAGGATATTATACGTATAAATATATCATATTCTTCATCATTATTCATCATTATTCATGCACAGATTATAAAAATAGAAACTCTGAACTCATGATTTTGAGCGCCTGCATGATTTGATCACGTTCCTCCCGAAGCTGATCACCTCAAACCGCAACATGGAGCCGGATAGCAATGTGTAGCGTGACGCCACGCTATGCCACGCTTACGATCGGATCATATCGGATCTTTTACATTGCATCTCTGACTTTTTAATATCTTTTAATATCTTTTACTTTATTATTTGATTTATGTTACGCATCTCTGTACAAATTGTCTTGCTCAGACAAAACACATTCCAAGAATTGCTAAGAGATCCCTCCACTGCCCCAAAAAGATCAAGGATGCGCTTGGTTGCAAACTCGTGGAGTCCCTGCAGAAAAATTGTGAATTGCCCAGAAACAATGAGAAACAACTGGAAACACAACATATAATAAACTGACATACAGTAAATATACAGAAAAGCTGAAAGTCGAAAGTCGACCTTATCAAACACACACGCTCTCAACGAATCCACAAGAATCCACCAAACCATGGCTCCTTGTGGGCGATGCTGCGTTCACCTTGGAGAAATCAGACAAGCTATGACAAGCTGAACTCTGCAGAGTCATGGATGTCAAAATCACTCAAATCTCAGCTGCCAACTATAAGGCTAGCAGGTTCCTCTGGTACATAGTACCTGCAAGGTAACAGCAACTAATCTGCATTGCTCTGACATAGCCTTGACATAGCACGTTTGATGTCTAGGGTCTAGAAGCGACCAAGGTGGATTTCTCTTTCTGGGCCTTTTTCATGGCGTTTCATGGCGTTTGTCCTTTTCTTGGATTGGGTCTCTCCACATTTTCATTGATGCCGGCTGGACGCACAGTGACACGGAGGCGCACTTGCGGCGCCTAAAGTCGCCAGTCATGGGCTGCGTCCTCCATAGATCGAAGTCTCAGAGTGACATGGAAGCAACTGAAAGCATCGTGATAGATGTAGAATCTTGTAACCGTGTCTATCTTGAAGCTCTATGTGAGCATATATGAGCTAGCCAGCATCTAGTCAGCGTCAGCTCGTTCAAACTCTGAACTGCGAAATCCTCTATCCTGCAACCTGTCACCGTGTCCAGTCCTACTCGTTGGTGCGCAGACCTGCCACAGAACTCCGCTCCGAGATGCGCAGCACATTATCGACATGCTTTCAAGGTCAGGTCTCTGGGGACCTCTGAACCATTCTGAACCTTTGACTCTGCAAAACAAACAACGAGATACAACGAGTATGATTTGATTCTGATTTGATTCTGATATGATATATGATGATCATGTGGACACTCAAATTGCAAGACCCTCCTCATGCTCCGACGGCAGAGAAACCGGGCCACTCCTGCCACGGAACAAACCCAAAATCATTGCAGCACGGTACATGAAAGACATGGGAAGTTTTTGTTGCAGTTCCTCTGAATTGGTTGAAGCATGTTGAAGCAACAAGATCCCACATCAATTAGAATTAAAGGTCGGCAAAGCGAACCGCAATGAACCACAGCTAATTCTTGATGGGACGTCCTGAGCTCTCCCTTTAGACCCTGACAACCCTCCTGCTGGGAGCAGGTGTGACCGTAGTGGCACTACCCGTCAAAGATTCCTGGCGTTTGACAGCTTGTCACAGCTTGTTTTCCTTGAGAACCTCGATGATACCTCGATGATAACGCCAAATGTTAGCTGCAATCTGATGCCCAAGTGACACATAGTGACATAGTGACACTGATATAATCGGATCAATCGTGTCTTGTCCGAGTCCGGCCTTGGCAAGTCTTGCCCTTACCATGTCAGGCATTTGTGGCATGGTACTAAGAAAGATCAGCTGAACCACTGCTCGTCAGTGGCTTCAGCCGTGTCATGGCTGCAGGGCAATTCAGTGCGTATGAACGGAGAAAAACTGAGGAAAACAGTTGAATGCCGACGCTTCCATAAATAGCTCAAGCACTTCAAACACTCCAAACAATGGCACATAATGGCACTTGGCAAAAGGCAGAACAAGACAAAACATGCAGATCTTTCCCCTCTCACATCAAAATGAAAAGTGAGTAATGGCAGGTGAAACAAACGCCAGTCAGTGCTGCCTCAGAGTGCACAAGGCAAGATATTACGGTACCACCGTATGCTTTATATACCATTGTTCAACTGCGTGCTCCAGCGCAGCGATTGCTGTGATGTCTGCTGTGTTTTAAGCTTCGTGCGCTGGTCGCAACACCCCTCATCAAGCGGTTAGGCTTTGCAAGCCTGGCAAATCATGCAGGCAGTACAGCGAAATTCTCCTTCACGTGACAAGATAAAAGCTTTCGACATCTTTCGACACAAAAAGTAGAGAACATGCTCAGAACATGTTCGGAACATGCTCTTTCTCTCTCAAACAGGAAACTGCACCCTGTGTTTACTTCAGGGCTGGGCATCCTTTGGACATTTTGCTCTCCGGGCTCTCCCTGTGTTCCCCCTGTGTTCCCCCCTTGTCCCTTCCTCTTATAGTAGATGTTCTGGGAATTTCTGCGATCTTTGGAGCGTTTTGACATGTTTTGACATGTTTTGACATGTTTTGACATGTTTTGACATGTTTTGACATGTTTTGACATGTTTTGACATGTTTTGTCATGTTTTGACACGTTTTGACATGTTTTGGCACGTTTTGACACGTTTTGACATGTTTTGTCATGTTTTGACATGTTTTGTCATGATTTGACATGTTTTGACATGTTTTGACATGTCTTGACATGATTTGACATGTTTTGACATGTTTTGACATGTTTTGACATGTTTTGACATGTTTTGACATGTTTTGACATGTTTTGACATGTTTTGACATGTTTTGACATGATTCGACATGTTTTGTCATGTTTTGACATGTTTTGACATGTTTTGACATGTTTTGACATGTTTTGACATGTTTTGGCATGAGGTGACATGTTTTGACATGTTTTGACATGTTTTGACATGTTTTGACATGTTTTGACATGTTTGACATGTTTTGCCATGTTCTGACATGTTGTGACATGTTTTGACATGTTTTGACATGTTTTGACATGGTTTGACATGTTTTGACATGTTTTGACATGTTTTGACATGTTTTGACATGTTTTGACATGTTTTGACATGTTTTGTCATGTTTTGACACGTTTTGACACGTTTTGACATGTTTTGACACGTTTTGACATGTTTTGACATGTTTTGACATGTTTTGACATGTTTTGACATGTTTTGTCATGATTTGACATGTTTTGACATGTTTTGACATGTTTTGACATGTTTTGACATGTTTTGACATGATTTGATATGTTTTGTCATGTTTTGACATGTTTTGACATGTTTTGACATGTTTTGACATGTTTTGTCATGTTTTGACATGTTTTGACATGTTTTGACATGTTTTGACATGTTTTGACATGTTTTGGCATGAGATGACATGTTTTGACATGTTTTGACATGTTTTGGCATGATTTGACATGTTTTGACATGTTTTGACATGTTTTGACGTGTTTTGACATGTTTTGACATGTTTTGACATGTTTTGACATGTTTTGACATGTTTTGCATGTTTTGACATGTTTTGACATGTTTTGACATGTTTTGACATGTTTTGACATGTTTTGACATGTTTTGACATGTTTTGACATGTTTTGACATGTTTTGACATGTTTTGACATGTTTTGTCATGTTTTGACATGTTTTGACATGTTTTGACATGTTTTGACATGTTTTGGCATGGTTTTGACATGGTTTGACATGGTTTGACATGTTTTGACATGGTTTGACATGTTTTGACATGTTTTGACATGTTTTGGCATGAGGTGACATGGTTTGACATGGTTTGACATGGTTTGACATGGTTTGACATGTTTTGACATGTTTTGACATGTTTTGACATGTTTTGACATGTTTTGACATGGTTTGACATGGTTTGACATGGTTTGACATGGTTTGACATGGTTTGACATGGTTTGACATGGTTTGACATGGTTTGACATGGTTTGACATGGTTTGACATGGTTTGACATGGTTTGACATGGTTTGACATGGTTTGACATGTTTTGACATGTTTTGACATGGTTTGACATGTTTTGACATGTTTTGACATGTTTTGACATGTTTTGACATGTTTTGACATGGTTTGACATGGTTTGACATGGTTTGACATGGTTTGACATGGTTTGACATGGTTTGACATGGTTTGACATGTTTTGACATGTTTTGACATGGTTTGACATGTTTTGACATGTTTTGACATGTTTTGACATGTTTTGACATGTTTTGACATGTTTTGACATGTTTTGACATGTTTTGACAATTGAGTTCCCCCAATCCTCTCTGATCCTCTCTGACTTGCCTCATGGTTGTCCCAATGGCTGGTGACAAACCGATCTACTTTCTGAATCTTTCCAGAGCTGCTCAGGTAGATCACACTCTTCCCAGATCTTCCCAGGTTGTATCTTTTCAAATGTTCCACTTGTGTTCCAGTTTCCGGGCGCGCCGATTCACTTTGGAATGGAACTTGCTTTCTTGAATTGTTTTGGATTGTTTTGGGTCTTTGCCGCACAACGCTGGTGTGTCTGAAGCTGAGAGGCTTGAAAGATCTTTTTCAAGATCTTGAAAGGAGGTCTAGTAGACGGATGTAGACGGTCTATGACGGTCTAGCATGCTTTAAATATCTTTAAATGGTGTAGCTTCAGAAAAAAACCCGTTGCCTCAGGGTCACACATGGTCACTGCTCCGAGACAAAGAGTTTGCTCTTTGCCGCCTTGAACATGCACGGCTGTCCTCATGTCTCATGTCGTACTTATCGTACTCTAATGATCTTTAATGTACTTTATGGTTTTTGTCAAACTATCCCACCTCATTGTGAGGATGAGCATACTACTAGGCATTGTCTCGACCTGGCAGCACGTAACAGCACAGCCAGCAAACGTCTAGCATAAAAGGGTGAACGCTTTGCTGTCAGTCAAAAATTAAGACCGCAGCTACGGATTTTGGCCATTCTATAAGATATTCAAAGATATTCTAAGCTTCTGTGATCTTCTGTGCCATCTTACTTTGGGGCGGCCAATTTCCCATGGATATCACCGGAAGCCACTTCTTCACAGGTCAAAAAGCCTCAAACGATGACACCCAAAGCAATTTATCCACCCTGCCTCGCTGTTCACCTAGAGCCCAGTACCTGTTCGCAATTCCACGGCTATGTCTGACTGCATTCATTTGCATTCCCTATCTCCCGATCCCACATCGCATCGAAGATAAAAATAGTTTGCATCAGCTTCTCTGTCTTCTCTAGTCGAAGCATGACATTCCTTGCACAACTGAGTATCATACCAGAGACGAGCAGAGGCAACGTCTTCCCACGTAGGGGGCTCACACCTCGTGCCACTTGAAAAACATGGGCAACCAGGGATTTGCTGTGGGGATCTGTGGGGCTAGGAGATGCTTAAGGAAAACCGAGAGGTCAAAGAGTGTGTCTGAACCGAGTGGTTCAGTGATCTTTCTGAAGGGCATTGAGAAAAATGCAAGATGCCACAGGAGTACTTCTTCCTTTCCAACTTTCCAACACTTTGAGCGTTTCCATTTGCTGGCTAATTTGCAATGTGAAGACAGCTTGAGCCTGAAGGATACGTCTATAAGGAGACTCAGAGCGATGTGGGGTCACGGATTGAATAGCATCCAAAGATGTATATGTCTGAGACCGCACTACTGGGCGGAGATTGTTTCTTACCCCTGCGTTGTGTGCCCTGCAATGGACAAACAAGCAATAAGAAGGCTTATGACAACAAATGGTAGGTTCATGTTGGTGAAATTCAGCGTGCCTATGCGTTTTGTGGTCTTATAAATAAGCAATGATCCAATGGAATAATCATATCATATCATATATATATATGGG
>CAMXCT020001591.1:489337-562925 GCA_947184155.2 Cladocopium goreaui | reverse complement strand
TGACATGTTTTGACATGTTTTGACATGTTTTGACATGTTTTGACATGTTTTGACATGTTTTGACATGTTTTGACATGTTTTGACATGTTTTGACATGTTTTGACATGTTTTGACATGTTTTGACATGTCTTGACATGATTTGACATGTTTTGACATGTTTTGACATGGTTTGACATGTTTTGTCATGTTTTGACATGTTTTGACATGTTTTGACATGTTTTGACATGTTTTGACATGTTTTGACATGTTTTGACATGTTTTGACATGTTTTGACATGTTTTGTCATGTTTTGACATGTTTTGACATGTTTTGACATGTTTTGACATGTTTTGGCATGGTTTTGACATGGTTTGACATGGTTTGACATGTTTTGACATGGTTTGACATGTTTTGACATGTTTTGACATGTTTTGGCATGAGGTGACATGGTTTGACATGGTTTGACATGGTTTGACATGGTTTGACATGTTTTGACATGTTTTGACATGTTTTGACATGTTTTGACATGTTTTGACATGGTTTGACATGGTTTGACATGGTTTGACATGGTTTGACATGGTTTGACATGGTTTGACATGGTTTGACATGGTTTGACATGGTTTGACATGGTTTGACATGGTTTGACATGGTTTGACATGGTTTGACATGTTTTGACATGTTTTGACATGGTTTGACATGTTTTGACATGTTTTGACATGTTTTGACATGTTTTGACATGTTTTGACATGTTTTGACATGTTTTGACATGTTTTGACAATTGAGTTCCCCCAATCCTCTCTGATCCTCTCTGACTTGCCTCATGGTTGTCCCAATGGCTGGTGACAAACCGATCTACTTTCTGAATCTTTCCAGAGCTGCTCAGGTAGATCACACTCTTCCCAGATCTTCCCAGGTTGTATCTTTTCAAATTTTGGGGCCCGACTTGCCTCGTGTTCCACTTGTGTTCCAGTTTCCGGGCGCGCCGATTCACTTTGGAATGGAACTTGCTTTCTTGAATTGTTTTGGATTGTTTTGGGTCTTTGCCGCACAACGCTGGTGTGTCTGAAGCTGAGAGGCTTGAAAGATCTTTTTCAAGATCTTGAAAGGAGGTCTAGTAGACGGATGTAGACGGTCTATGACGGTCTAGCATGCTTTAAATATCTTTAAATGGTGTAGCTTCAGAAAAAAAACCGTTGCCTCAGGGTCACACATGGTCACTGCTCCGAGACAAAGAGTTTGCTCTTTGCCGCCTTGAACATGCACGGCTGTCCTCATGTCTCATGTCGTACTTATCGTACTCTAATGATCTTTAATGTACTTTATGGTTTTTGTCAAACTATCCCACCTCATTGTGAGGATGAGCATACTACTAGGCATTGTCTCGACCTGGCAGCACGTAACAGCACAGCCAGCAAACGTCTAGCATAAAAGGGTGAACGCTTTGCTGTCAGTCAAAAATTAAGACCGCAGCTACGGATTTTGGCCATTCTATAAGATATTCAAAGATATTCTAAGCTTCTGTGATCTTCTGTGCCATCTTACTTTGGGGCGGCCAATTTCCCATGGATATCACCGGAAGCCACTTCTTCACAGGTCAAAAAGCCTCAAACGATGACACCCAAAGCAATTTATCCACCCTGCCTCGCTGTTCACCTAGAGCCCAGTACCTGTTCGCAATTCCACGGCTATGTCTGACTGCATTCATTTGCATTCCCTATCTCCCGATCCCACATCGCATCGAAGATAAAAATAGTTTGCATCAGCTTCTCTGTCTTCTCTAGTCGAAGCATGACATTCCTTGCACAACTGAGTATCATACCAGAGACGAGCAGAGGCAACGTCTTCCCACGTAGGGGGCTCACACCTCGTGCCACTTGAAAAACATGGGCAACCAGGGATTTGCTGTGGGGATCTGTGGGGCTAGGAGATGCTTAAGGAAAACCGAGAGGTCAAAGAGTGTGTCTGAACCGAGTGGTTCAGTGATCTTTCTGAAGGGCATTGAGAAAAATGCAAGATGCCACAGGAGTACTTCTTCCTTTCCAACTTTCCAACACTTTGAGCGTTTCCATTTGCTGGCTAATTTGCAATGTGAAGACAGCTTGAGCCTGAAGGATACGTCTATAAGGAGACTCAGAGCGATGTGGGGTCACGGATTGAATAGCATCCAAAGATGTATATGTCTGAGACCGCACTACTGGGCGGAGATTGTTTCTTACCCCTGCGTTGTGTGCCCTGCAATGGACAAACAAGCAATAAGAAGGCTTATGACAACAAATGGTAGGTTCATGTTGGTGAAATTCAGCGTGCCTATGCGTTTTGTGGTCTTATAAATAAGCAATGATCCAATGGAATAATCATATCATATCATATATATATGGGGGTTGTCCTAAATTACTGTTCCCACAAAGGCCTCTTGGGCCGAGCTTGCGCCAACCTTGCGCGTTTCTTGCGCGACCACACTCCCGGATCACTTTCATCATTTCAGTTGTTTTTCATCATTATTCTCGTACTTGTTTTCGAATGTTAAATATTTAGTATTCACTTAGTATTTCGTACTGGGAAGTAGTTTGTGCAAGCTTTGTAGTACAAAGTAGTACTGGGAAGTAGTTTGTGCAAGCTTTGTAGTGCAAAGTAGTACTGGGAAGTGCCTTGTGCAAGCTTTGTAGTGCAAAGTAGTACTGGGAAGTGCTTTGTGAAAGCTTTGTAGTACACAGTAGTACTGGGAACTAGTTTGTGCAAGCTTTGTAGTACAAAGTAGTACTGGGAAGTGCTTTGTGCAAGCTTTGTAGTACACAGTAGTACTGGGAAGTGCTTTGTGCAAGCTTTGTAGTACACAGTAGTACTGGGAAGTAGTTTGTGCGAGCTTTGTAGTACACAGTAGTACTGGAACGTGTTTGTGCATGTGTAGTACACAGTAGTACTGGGAAGTGCTTTGTGCGAGCTTTGTAGTACAAAGTAGTACTGGAACGTGTTTGTGCGAGCTGTGTAGTACACAGTAGTACTGGGAAGTGCTTTGTGCAAGTTTTGTAGTACACAGTAGTACTGGGAAGTAGTTTGTGCGAGCTTTGTAGTACACAGTAGTACTGGGAACGTGTTTGTGCGAGCTTTGTAGTACACAGTAGTATGTAGTGCAAGCAACAGTAGTACTGGGAAAAGTGTTGTGCATTTTAGCTTTGTAGTACAAAGTAGTACTGGGAAGTGCTTTGTGCAAGCGTTGTAGTACAAAGTAGTACTGGGAAGTGCTTTGTGCAAGCTTTGCGGTACAAAGTAGTACTGGAAAGTATTTTGTGCTTGCTTTATATTACACAGTAGTACTGGGAAGTGCTTTGTGCAAGCTTTGTAGTACAAAGTAGTACTGGGAAGTGCTTTGTGCAAGCTTTGTAGTACAAAGTAGTACTGGGAAGTGCTTTGTGCAAGCTTTGTAGTACACAGTAGTACTGGGAAGTGCTTTGTGCAAGCTTTGTAAACACAGTAGTACTGGGAAGTAGTACCGGGAAGTAGCTCTGTACGTGTTGAACTTCTGTGGTTTCAGAGCGGTTTCAGAGTGGTTTCAGACCCCTTCGGGGGGTCTAGCTGACCTTGATGAAAAGAACAATTTACAGACAGAAAAGACTTGAACACAACATACAAGGAAATACATTTAAAGAGCAGATAGATAGATAAATAGATAGATAGATAGATAGATAGAGAGAGATAAAGCAGCCAACGCGGTCCGGAAGACATGCAGCAGCAGCCCGGAGATGGTGAGCAGGAAGGTGTTTCAGAGTGGTTTCAGACCTCTTTTGGGCTTGTTTTTTGGGTACCCCCAGCTTTGGGAGATGAAAAAGGAAAGAGAAAAGGTAGAGAAAGAGAGAGAGAGAGAGAGACAGAGAGAGGAAGAGGGAAAGAGAGAGAGAGAGAGAGATAGAGAGAGAGAGAGAGAGGAAGATGGAAGATGGAGACAAACAGAAGGCGAGAGAGAGAGAGAGACAGAGAGAGGAAGAGGGAGAGGAGAGAGAGAGAGAGAGAGCGTTGTAAATGGTGAGCAGCAGGGAGTTTCAGAGTGGTTTCAGACCTCTTTTTGTCCGTAGGCTACCTCAGCTTTGGAGAAAAAACAGGAAAGAACGGGAAAAGAAAGAAGAGAAGGGAGAAAGAGACAGAGAGAAAGAAGAAGTCTTGAGACGGTGAGCAGGAAGATGTGTCGAACTGGTTTCAGACCTCTTTTGGGGCCGGTTATGGGGCTACCTAGTTCTTAAGACATCCAAAAGAAGGGACTCAAAACAGATTGTACTTGAAACACATGCGGTCCGGAAAGACGTGCAACGGTCCGGAAAAGCAAGCACTCAAAAAGTACTCTAATTGTAGCCATTGTGGTCCGGAAAGACATGCAGCGGTCCGGTACTCTAAAGATGAGCAGCGGTCCGGAAAAGCAAGCACCCAAAACGTATTCTAATTGTAGCCATTGTGGCCCGGAAAGACCATGCAGCGGTCCGGAAAAGCAAGCACCCAAAACGTACTCTAGATATCGCGGTAGCAGCGGTCCGGAAAAGCAAGCACCCAAAACGTACGCCATTGGTCCGGAAAGACGTGCAGCGGTCCGGAAAAGCAAGCACCCAAAACGTACTCTAATTGTAGACATTGTGGTCCGGAAAGACCTGCAGCGGTCCGGAAAAGCAAGCACCCAAAACGTACTCTTATTGTAGACATTACGGTCCGGAAAGACATGCAGCGGTCCGGAAAAGCAAGCACCCAAAACGTACTCTAATTGTAGCCATTGTGGTCCGGAAAGACCTGCAGCGGTCCTGAAAAGCAAGCACCCAAAAAGTATTCTAATTGTAGACATTAGGACTGCTGCAGGTCTTTCCGGACCACAATGGCTACAATTAGAGTACGTTTTGGGTGCTTGCTTTGTCTCTCCTCTCTTTCTCCCTTCTCTTCTTTCTTTTCCCGTTCTTTCCTGTTTTTTCTCTAAAGCTGAGGTAGCCTAAGGACAAAAAGAGGTCTGAAACCACTCTGAAACACCCGCTGCTCACCATTTACAACGCTCTCTCTCTCCTCTCCCTCTTCCTCTCTTTGTCTCTCTGTCTCTCTCTCTCTCTCTCGCCTTCTGTTTGTCTCCATCTCTGTCTCGTGCTATCCTCTTTTCCCGACCGCTGCATGTCTTTCGGACCGTAATGTCTACAATAAGAGTACGTTTTGGGTGCTTGCTTTTCCGGACCGCTGCACGTCTTTCCGGACCGCGATATCTACAATTAGAGTACGTTTTGGGTGCTTGCTTTTCCGGACTGCTGCAGGTCTTTCCGGACGGCGATATCTACAATTAGAGTACTTTTTGGGTGCTTGCTTTTCCGGACCGCTGCAGGTCTTTCCGGACCACAATGGATACAATTAGAGTGCGTTTTGGGTGCTTGCTTTTCCGGACCGCTGCATGTCTTTCCGGACCACAATGGCTACAATTAGAGTACGTTTTGGGTGCTTGCTTTTCCGGACCGCTGCAGGTCTTTCCGGACCACAATGGCTACAATTAGAGTACGTTTTGGGTGCTTGCTTTTCCGGACCGCTGCTCATCTTTCCGGACCGCAATGTCTACAATTAGAGTGCGTTTTGGGTGCTCGCTTTTCCGGACCGCTGCATGCCTTTCCGGACCGCAATCGCTACGATTAGAGTACGTTTTGGGTGCTTGCTTTTCCGGACCGTCGCACGTCTTTCCGGACCGCATGTGTTTCAAGTACAATCTGTTTTGAGCCCCTTCTTTTGGATGTCTTAAGAACTAGGTAGCCCCATAACCGGCCCCAAAAGACGTCTGAAACCAGTTCGACACATCTTCCTGCTCACCGTCTCAAGACTTCTTCTTTCTCTCTGTCTCTTTCTCCCTTCTCTTCTTTCTTTTCCCGTTCTTTCCTGTTTTTTCTCCAAAGCTGAGGTAGCCTACGGACAAAAAGAGGTCTGAAACCACTCTGAAACACCCCGCTGCTCACCATTTACAACGCTCTCTCTCTTTCCTCTCCCTCTTCCTCTCTCTGTCTCTCTCTCTCTCTCGCCTTCTGTTTGTCTCCATCTTCCATCTTCCTCTCTCTCTCTCTCTATCTCTCTCTCTCTTTCCCTCTTCCTCTCTCTGTCTCTCTCTCTCTCTTTCTCTACCTTTTCTCTTTCTTTTTTCATCTCCCAAAGCTGGGGGTACCCAAAAAATTACTTTACTTCGTGTGATCCCCACCATGACATGTCAGGACGTATATTTGGACATATATTTAGTATATTCTAACATCCTATCTGACATATATTCTGGCATTCTATCTGGCATATATCCTGACATTCCACCTGGCATTCTATCTGGCAGTCTATCTGGCATTCTATCTGACATATTTTCTGACATTTCATCTGACATATATTCTGGCATTCTACCTGTCATTTATTCTGAAATATATTCTGGCATTCTATCTGACATATATTCTGGCATATATTCTGGCATTCTATCTGGCATTATATCTGACATATATTCTGGCATTCTATCTGACATATATTCTGGCATATATGTTGGCATTCTATCTGGCATTATATCTGACATATATTCTGGCATTCTATCTGACATATATTCTGGCATATATTCTGGCATTCTATCTTGCATTATATCTGACATATATTTTGGCATTCTATCTGACATACATTCTGGCATATATGTTGGCATTCTATCTGGCATTATATCTGACATTCTATCTGACATTCTATCTGGCAGTCTTTCTGGCATTCTATCTGGCATTCTTTCTGGCATTCTATCTGGCATTCTATCTGGCATCCTATCTGACATTCTATCTGGCATTCTATCTGGCATTCTTTCTGGCATTCTTTCTGGCATTCTATCTGGCATTCTATCTGACATCCTATCTGACATTCTATCTGGCATTCTATCTGGCAGTCTATCTGACATTCCTACATGAGGTCCGGCAGGGAACACTTGGCATGGATACTCGCGGTTGAGGTCCGGCAGGGAACACTGGGCGCGGATGGTCGCGGTTGAGGTCCGGCAGGGAACACTGGGCGCGGATGGTCGCGGTTGAGGTCCGGCAGGGAACACTGGGCGCGGATGGTCGTGGTTGAGGTCCGGCAGGGAACACTGGGCGCGGATGGTCGTGGTTGAGGTCCGGCAGGGAACACTGTGGATCGCGGGTCGCAGTTGAGCAAGGACGACGAGGACGACGAGGAGGACGAGGAGGAGGAGGAGAAGAGGCGGAGGACGAGGAGGAGAAGGAGGAGGAGGAGAAGGAGGACGAGGAGGCAACTGACATAAAATCTAACAACCCTCACCTGGCAGGTGGGGAACAAGCCCAAAAGAGGTCTGAAACCACTCTGAAACACTTCCTGCTCACCATCTCCGGACTGCTGCTGCATGTCTTCCGGACCGCGTTGGCTGCTTTATCTCTATCTATCTATCTATTTGTCTATCTATCTATCTGCTCCTTTTTCTTTGGATGGCCTATTTACCACCCTGGTTATCTATGTTTATCAACTCGAGATATTAATATTTAAGATCTAAATCAGATACGGTAGTAGTAGTAGTAGTAGTAGTAGTAGTAGTAGTAGTAGTAGTAGTAGTAGTAGTAGTAGTAGTAGTAGTAGTACTGGTAGTAGTAGTAGTAGTCGTCGTAGTAGTAGTAGTAGTAGGAGTAGGAGTAGTAGTAGTAGTAGTAGTAGTAGTAGTAAAAGTAGTAGTAATAGTAGGAGTAATTGTAGGAGTAGTAGTAGTAGTATTAGTAGTAGTTGTAGTAGTAGTAGTAGTAGTACTAGTAGTAGTAGTAATAGTAGTGGTAATGTAGTAGTAGTAGTAGTAGTAGTAGTGGTAGTAGTGGTAGTAGTAGTAGTAGTAGTCGTCGTCGTAGTAGTAGTAGTAGTAATCAAAATGTTAACTAAAAATAGTACTTGTAATAATGATAACAATAGTGCTTGCGCGTACCTTGGGCCGCCCTTGCGCGAAACTTGCGCGATGCAGGTTTTAGACCATGGGAAAAATGCGAGAATAGGTCCTTTACTAAAAACCTTTCTGGGGTTTTTGGACGGCTCCCATATATATCTTTTATACACACTTCCCCACGGCACACCGACCTGAGACAACTTCAGGGGAGATGAGACAAGAAACCACATGAACCCAGTAGCTGGAATATGCTGAAATGAAAAAACATGACCTGAAAAATAAGATCTGAAGAAATGCAAAAGAGCAAAAGAGGTTGACAAGAGCAGATCCGGCACAAGAATGTGGTGTGTTTCCCTTGCACGAAAGCACTGGAACTGAAGCACCCGGCCCACTACGAAGGTAGAGCACCTGGCCACAGCGACCAAGAGCCAACTTCAAAACTGAGATGTAGAATGATTATAACGATGTATTTTATTTGACAACTTACCATTTGGTCAGTCAAAAAGCAAATGAAACCTGAAGCTTCCAAAAAATGCCCTGTTTCAATCCACAAAGAGAACACCTGATTTGGGAAGGCCTTCATGTTTGCAAGTGCTTTTGAGAATGATGCGTCACACCCTGCTTGCACACCTTTGTTGGACATAAATTTCGATCTGGCCTTCTGCTTGGTCCAATCATCTGTGCAAATGACCCACGTTGGGTGATTCCTGACAATGACAAAGCAACACGAACATAGAATAACTATATAAATAATGACAAACCAGATCAAAGATGATCAAAGCACAATTTTCATCCATGTTCCATCATTTTCCTGCAGTTGCAAGACCTGCTTGAGTACATTGGGAAGCCGCATTTCCTTGTGAATAATTACAATTAATTACACATGTTTCGCACTTTTCAATTTTGCTCGTCCAATGTTGTGTTGTCCAGTGCAGATCTCACAGCTCAACGGCCTTGGAATCTCTGGTACTATGCGGTGAGCCTTAGTTGCGAAAAGCATATCCGTGATTTCTGGACAAGTATATAACCATATATAACCATCATATAACCTATTATAACCTATGGGTATGGGTCAAAGTGGTAGCCAGGTGAACCCTACATCAGCTCCTGAATAAATCAGCAAAAACACCGAAGATTCTATCCTTTTGGTTTTTCATGGTTTTTCTATGTTTCTCTAACCATTCAACTTCTGAGATTTTTCAGCCACAGCAACGAAATGTCATGTGTGAAGCATTCCTGTGGTCGCAGCTGGGATTTCTTCGACTGGTGCATCAGGTCTGGAGATGGATGCCTCATCAATTTATGATCCGATTTATTCGTACCCGACGTACATGTAACTTGAAATGTTACATCTGTTATATTATAGTATATTATGCATATGAATATGTAAACATAACCTGAGAAGATAGGAGCGCAAGCCAGCCGCAGGCATTTTCTTGGCAAGTGCAAATGTCTTGACCCACATGGATATCTACATTAAAAGAAATGTATACTTGGTACGACATGTGAATTTAATATGTATGCCATATTCTCTATCCTAACTAACAACGAACGAAAATACTATCAGAAGTCCACACTGCATCAAAGTCATGGTGTGCCAGTCTCAAGCGACATGCCCTGCGATGACAAAAAAAATTTGCTCCGCCCAACAAGGGCTGGTTTGAAGAATGCAATCTGATTTTTGCAGAAGAATTGACTGGATGGATAGATGCAGACATCGCTGGATAAATAGACAGCTAGATGGATAGATGGATAGATTAAAGATCGGCACATAAATCCATAGATCAACAAATGGATCGAGGGACGGACAGATGGATTGATAAATAGCTAAATAGATATCGATGGATAGATCGATCAATAACAAACAAACGATTACATAGATAGCCAGATAGATATTTAGATGGAGAGCTAGAGAGGGGGAAAAATGGAGAGAAAAAGCGATCAATGGTAGATGGATGGATGGATTGACAGACAGATTCATAAATCGATGGATGGACCGAGAGATGGGTCGATAGATAGACGGAGCAATGTACGAATAAATTGACGCACACGGATGGACAGGAGCGATGAATCCATCGGTGGATCGACCGGTCGGTCGGTAGATGAATTTTCTGCATCGTTTCCTTTCTATTTTACAAACTGCCCCACCCCCCCGGCCCCCCTGGGGTCTGTCTTGCATGGCCAACACCCTCACAACTCAGTATATGTTATATATACCTTTCATTACCTTTCTGTGTCTACACAAACCACATTTAATCTCTTTTTGTTCCCCCTACATATGTCTATAGACACACCTACATTGATACACGCACACACTGATCTATCATGCATTTCACACTTTCCAAAACGGAAGATGTGCTCCCAGAGACTGCAGCCTTTGAGCATATTTTGTCGTCTTTTCCATCTCCATTTTCATACCCTTCCGTGTTGATACTTCGAACAACAAGATTTACTGCCAGGATTTACTCTAGCCACCTCTTCCTAGATACACGTTCTTTGTATTTCTTTATCATGCATATTCATTCACAATGACAGTTACCATTCTTAACTTATAGACCTTTCAGATTGATGCCCTGCTCACTGCAAGCGCCTAAGCCGTTCAAAAAACGTATTCTGCACCGTCGAGTTCTGCACCGCCGAGTGCAATCAATCCAACCTCCTTATCCGATGAAATACACTGCACCAAACTCACGCTCTCCAAAGAACTGTGAAACCCCCCTCAAACCCGGCATGTAGAACCGTCCCTCAAACACGGCAAATAGAACGCCACACACCACATTGCCAGCTCGCACAGCATGTCAAAACTCTTGGAGACACACCCCCAAACGCACCCTTTTCAATGGGGTCTGTCCTTTCGTTATCACAGCACATACATTGCAGCTCAAGACTTTCGGTAAGCGCCTGCAGGTCGAAACCCTTGAGGATACACCCGCCCGCATGTCAAAACTCTTGGAGACACACCCACCCCAAAAGCACCCTTTCCAATGGGGTGTATTTATTACGCATCTACTTAACATAGACGCCATGGCCCCATTATGCTCCGAAGGTTGAAACGCTTTGGAAACGAACCCACACATATCTGCCCACAGATCCATGCTCCAACTCCCAAAAACACACTCCCATGTAAACCCCGCTCTCCAAAAAAGGACACCTGCGATCAACCCTCGCAAACATTCGCAAACCATATGCTGCATTGACAGTTGACACTTCCCATCATGCTCTGAAAAGCCATTCAAAAAAGTTTCTGCACCGCCGAGTTCTGCATCGCCGAGTGCAATCAATTCAACCTTCCTGTCCGATGAAGTACACGCCACCTCCAAGCTCACCCTCTCCCAAGACCGGCATATAGAACTGTACAACCCCTTCAAAGCCGGATATAGAACGCCACACACCACATGTTTGCTCGCACAGCCCAATATTCCACAACCCAACCCCAACCGGACATAGGTCCCCTGATAGCCCAAGACTTGCGCGGGCCCGAGGGTTTTCAGGTCAGCATTTTATCGTCTATATCTTCTTGCATTCTGTCTGGCATCTGTGTCTAGCAAATCTTTTCCGGTATTTATTCTGGCAATCCAACAAATATTTTCAAATATATTCTGGCATAAACTGACATAGTCGGACCCGCGCGTTCTTTCTGGCATATCTTTTGGCGTGCTATCTGGCATATGTGTCTATCTGGCATAACTTCTGACAATTCAAGGCTGCCATGCTATGGCATCTCTTTTGGAATTCTTTCTGGCATACGTGGCTATTGTGTCTTCTCACTTTCAGTGTGGCATTCTATCTCACCCAGGCGCTTGTGATCCAGGTCCGGCGGGCACCACTCTGATCCGGGTTTTGCGGTTGAGGTCAGGCGCGGCGAGGAGGACAAGAAGGAGGAGAGGAGTGGCTGACATAGAATCTCACAACCCGGAACATGCAGGTGAAGGGACAACACTAACAAAGTGAAAGAAGCACATGGAAGCACGATACAGGCAGCACAGTCCCTGTCCGCTATGGTGTTTTATTCAATCAAAGGGCATGGTCACGCGGTATGAAGTTCCAAAGATTCAAAAAATGAGTGAACTTAAATCATCTTAACCTCTCCGTGTGGACTGAACCCTTGCCTGTTGCTCCCTCCAAAACTCCAAGTTTCTGTACAATCACAGAAAAGCGATTCATGAGCGCCGTCATGCAAAGTAGAGGTCAGTTCGGGCTCTACAAAATCCCATGGGTCAAATCAGACCTTGCATTCACAAAATCCCAGCCTACGCCTACAACGCCATTTTTTCAGTGCACTTTTGGGTGGGATCCTCACAAATTGATGACCCCAGGATGCTGGCACCGCAAGGTTTGTCCAATTGAACCCATTTGAAAAAACTAATATTTCATAATACTTCTCCAGAGGCTATTTTATAATACTCACTGGTCTCGTTTTAGGTATGGGCGCCTCTAAGAGGCCGTGCTTTTTTGAGGTTTTTGGGGTGGGGTGGGGTGGCAGGTAGTTGCAATAACGTTCATGTCTCTTGTGTGCAAGGTGATGCGGCGTGGATGCTGCGCTGATGTTACGTTGATCATACGTTGATTCTACGTTGAGGAGATGTTGATGCTACTGTTGGGGTGGGGTGGGGTGGGGTGGGGTGGGGTGGGGGGGTGCAATATCATTCATGTCTCTTGCGTGCAAGTTGATGCGACGTGGATGCTACGTTGATGTTACGTTGATCATACTTTGATGCTACGTTGAGGAGACGTTGATGCTACTGTTGCGGTTGGGTGGGGTGGGGGGGTGCAATAACGTTCATGTATCTCTTGCGTGCAAGGTGATGCGACGTGGATGATACGCTGATGATACATTGATCATGCGCTGTTGATACGTTGATGCTAGGTTGATGGTACGTGGATGATACGTTGACGTTAGGTTGATCATGCGTTGATGATACGTTGATCATGCGCTGTTGATACGTTGACGTTACGTTGATCATGCGTTGATGATACGTTGATCATGCGCTGTGGATACGTTGATGTTACGTTGATCATGCGTTGATGATACGTTGATGATACTTGGCCGCAAAAGCGGCTGAAACAAAGACGTCGGCAACGCAGAAGAAAACGCGTAAGGCTGTCTTTTCCAAGCTGATGGCTTTCGTCCCACAAAAACCATTAAAATCACACCGTGACTCTCATTTTTCCATACCCTTCCATGACTTTTGATACACCCACAAAATATAGATATCTGTGAAAAACCGCTCTCGTTGTGGCAAAACCTTGGAACATAATTGAATAGAAACATATCCATGTGCTGAAACACACGGCCTCTTAGAGGCGCCCTTACCTTTTAGGGTCTAGATCCGTGGGGTTTACATCAGCTACCTTTTTCAGCTAAAGTAGGATGTCTCAAAGCAGCCTCAACTGAGACATCTTGAACACTGTCTAAGGTCAACAATGCCATATCGTGCTTCCAAAAATTGCTCAGAATTGCTCGACATGACCCCAACTTGCCCGACAAAAATGCTCAAATTTGTTTGAAATTTGCTCGAAAAGACCCAAGCTGGTCCACAAAAACGGCTCCAAAATGCTCAAAATTCTTCAAATTTGCTCAGAATGTCTCAAAATGTGCGAATGTTTTCATTACTTTGCATTGCTGTTGCCGGTCTCTAGTGTTGCACGGGCTTAAGGTCACGGTGCACTATAGCCCAAGACTAGCGCGGGCCCGATAGCCCAAGACTAGCGCGGGCCCGCGGGCCCGCGGGCCTTCGCGGGCCCGCGGGCCTTTGCGGGCCCGCCGCGGGCTTGCCCCGCGGGCCCGCGGGCTTCCGCGGGCCCGGGCACACGGTGGACCATAGCCCCCCAACCGAGCGGACCAGTGGGGGGATCGATACCCACCATCACCCATTTGCCCCATGGTACATAACAGGGTAAAATGGACAAAAAAACACCCTACTCACCAGCTACCTGAGGGATTGGAGGCCTCCACATCAGCCACTACCCCCCACACTTCGCTCAGCCTTTGGCTGGCTTTCGCAATAAATGTGTCTACACACGTATGTTGTATGCATAATATCTCCATACACATCTCTAAAGAAAATACATGTATCATCATTGATAGTTGATCATGTATCATTCAACATGTTTTGATGGAGGTTGAACTGCTCCAAAGAGCACGTGATTTATAGTCGAATGACCAAAGGCTACTTTTGCTTGGATTCTGAATCTTGACTTATATTGAGTCAATATCAATTGCAAATTGCTTCAGACACGAAACTTCCGTTTCCACATTCACTATCATATACTATCATTGTCATCAAAAGAGATTGAAAGTCTGATCTGTAGTTTGCCTTGAACATGTTCCACCACTGATTCGACCGGTGCCTGCTCACTCTCGTACAATCGAACTGCAGACTGGTCCAAAACTACCCTTAGTCGCCAGCCCAAAATCATGCCAGTCAAATTGGAGTGTCGATTCTAAAGTTCAGCTGGCTGCCTAAAAAGCATTACGATTCCTGGAACGAAGGATCATTTCCATCGAATGTCCAACCACGATTTACAATTCAAAGGATGAACAGCTAGCTATCTGACGATTACCTCGATCCACAGACATACCAAATCTCTGCAATTAATCTACATTAACGTACAGAAATCTTGGCAGTGCCTTTCACAACCATAACTTTTCACATGCTTTCACAATATCGGCGAACCCTGGGATTTTTGAGGCCTGTGCCAGTAGGAGGTCCATAGGAGACCAAACGAACGCTTTTGCATCAAGCCCTCAATTTTTACCTGTGGAAACAAAGAATGTGGAAACCATGCCGCGACTTGTGCAAAAATAAACAATACCTTAAAGACCTTTTGGCCAAGCACCCCAAGAACGCTTCAGGAATATGATCTATGCAAGTTTCGACACCAAACAACACTGGTCCAAAAATATTCTACCACGGTCTCTGGAATAAAGTGCTAGTGTATAGTCTGTCCAATTATACCGTATATCATATATATCTCTCTTATATCAACTTATATCATCTTACATCTCTGTAAGATTCTGTAAGTAATTTTATATACACTGAGAATCATTCAGTATGGCCTGCATGATCTGTTCACGCGCACGAAGCTGCTCACCTGAGTCGCTCATGTGAAAGCTCTGTGAGTTGAGACATGTTGAGTTTTCACTTCCATCTCTGACATGCGCAACCACTGAGCTTGTTGCATCTAGTCACGTCCCTGGAGTGTCAGATTCTTCCAAAAGCGCACAGTCTGAAACATCCAAAAAGTATAAATGTGGTGCAAAGTCTTGAGGAAATATTGACATTTTCAGCTACGCGTGGCAAGTGTCAAAGGTTCACCACTCCTGGTTGGGGAGGCAACTGTCGCCTTCCAGGAAATGAGGTCAATTGAAATGATTGAACTGCAAGAGAAGAAGCAAATACATTGTAGTTCATTGGTACAGCACCAATCTTAGGCACAGTGCTCAGCGGAACGTAGTGCACTGCGAAACAGCACATGGTCTTTGAATTTCCATGTGATCACTGGTGATCAGGGATTAATTGTGAACAATTCTTGAGTAGAAAACGGATGGACTGCAGTAATCTGCGGTAATTTGTCATGTTGGGTTCTAGTGACTAGTGTTGATTGACGTCATTTTACTCGTGATTTGGCTTGATCTTGGGTCCTTTTTTTGCCAGTATTGTCGGTTTCAAGAGCATGCAAGCGTAGCTGTTGTGTTTGACTTGTACCAAACCAAATTCAGCATGAGATTGAGTGCATCATGCAAATATTCTATTGTGAGGACATTGTGAACCTGTTACTAAGCGTTTTTATGTGAGTGTCTCAGGCTAATCTACAGATTTTAGATATTCAAAAATCACGTTCCAAGTGTTAAACAACAGTCAAAATAAGTAAAGACTTGAGTACTCAAGTCTTGAAACACTGCCTTGAACGAGTCCACATGCTCTTCTGGAATGTAGTACCTCCCAAGAGCTCACAGCAGAGCTCACAGCAGCTCTGAGCATTTTGACCCAATTTTGACATCGGCTCAAAGTTCCCTCAGCTTCGGTGTCCGCAGCGCACTTGCGACGTCTAAAATGGCCAGTCATTGGCTGCATCCTGTCATTGGGCAGCGGAACCGGCAATGCAATCAGCTCTCGTCACACATCGCACCAGAACCAGCCTGTCATTCGGTGCCCTCGGGGGAAGTGTTGGAAAACCCGAGGCATCCTCCGCATCCAAACGCATCTTCAGCATCGAACTCATAGGGGATCATGATCTATCATGTTTTTATTTTCAATTTAATGATCTTTCATGATCTTTGTGATTGCAGATTCATCCAATCTATTCTATGATCTGGACAGCACATAACGATCATGACATCAATGATAGGCATCAACCGAGCATCAAACGGGTCGTTTAACAATTTTGACATTTCTCCGTCCTCATATTCCGTGGACGGCAAGGAGCCTGGACCACTCCTGAACGCGGAAACCAGTGAAGTTCACTTCCGCTGGGCTAGTTACGACGTGTTCAAAGGTGTACATTTTAAAGATATAACAACATGTAAGAACATATACCACAACATATCACATAAATGTACAATAAGATGATACAACGACTCATTCAATGACAATAATTTTAAAGATTTTTTAAAGTATATAATATGTTGTTTCTGAATGTGTCTGATGGTTTGTGTTGTAGTATACCTGCACAGGTCAACAGATTATTCCATAACCAAAACATATTATTCTGTAACCAAAACGTATTATTTCTCAACCAAGGATTATTCCATAACCAAAACGTATTATTCTTCAACCATGAAGTGTTATTCTTCAACCAACGATTATTCCACAACTAAGACGAAATATTCTTTAACCAAACCGTATGATTCCTCAACCAACAATTATTCCATAACCAAAACAGGTTATTCCAAAACCAAAAGGGATTTGAACCAAACCAAGACATGAACTGCTCTAACCCAAGTTCCGGTCGCATCTTCTAAGAAGCGGGGCTGCTGGCTGAATACTTAAATTTGATCTATTGGTTTGCGGGGGTGGGGGATTTTGTAAGTTTCTTGTAACTTGTCAAGCATCTTCTACAATGAAAGTAAGTAGCGGTAGTCTTCCCTAAGAAGCGGGGCTGCTGGCTGAATACTTAAATTTGATCTATTGTTTTGCGGGGGTGGGGGATTTAAGTTTCTTGTAGCTTGTCAAGAATTTTCTACAATGAAAGTAAGTAGCGGCAGTCTTCCTGGTGGAATCAATAGTTGTTAGTTGTAGAATCGCGAGATTTTGGTTGTGGAATCGTGGGAGTGTGGTTGTGGAATCGTGAGAATGTAGTTGTGGAAGCGCGCCGGCTTTGGTTGGGGAATCGCGTGGTTTGGTTTTGGAATCGCGTGGTTTTGGTTCTGGAATCGTGAGAACGTAGTTGTGGAATCGCGCTTTGTTCTACCTGCACATATATGATAACCTTCTGCAGGGAGGATCAGCGGTTTTAGCCTCTTCCGTTTTCACCATACGTCACCACCTGGCAAGCTTGTTCGAGCTTGTTCGAGCTTGTCACTTATCCAGGCTCCTGCTAGGAGGAGTAGTGGATGTGCCGCTTATGGAATCCTGCAACTTGGCTAGAAAAAATGCCAAGATCCGTCTGAATCAGGCTTGCGGCTGCAATGCTCAAGCGAAGTCACAAGTTTGGTGGCCCTTCCCGGCCTTCGCAAAAGCCTTTGCCATGGCTGCCATGGCAAAGGGAAAATAACACCGATTTGAAAAAGTGGGTGAATTTGAACCAAAGTTCACTCGCTCTGGGCACAGCGAAGATTAACATAGATGCCGGTGGAATATGGTGGAATCACAGCACTGTCAGGTTCAAAAAGCCACCAGAGACGACCAGAGATGACCAGAGCTTCATTTTGAACACTGCAGAATTCATCGGGTGAGACTTGCGTTGTCATCATTGCCAATCTAAAAGATTGCCTGCTTGGAGTTTTGAAAGATGGGCAAAAGGGCTCCACTGTCGCTTGCACTTGAAAACTCCAAGCTACAGCATGCTATAGTTGTGCCAAGCAGTTTAATTGTCGAACCAAATCTTTTCAGAATCTGCGCAGCAAAACTATGGCAGATTATGGCAGTACAGGCATCGCCTCACAGAACTACCTCAAACCACGTAACCGACGTAACCACATGGCAATACATGGCACGTGATGGCACATGGATGGCACTGTGTCGGCGTCGGATCTTGGGCTTGGACAGTTCCAGGCAAGCGGCAAAGCTGCCGCTCTGCGCTTGGCATGCGTCCGTCCTATGGTGCGATGGTGGGATGAGAAACATGCATCAGTGTTTCAAGTCAGTTTTTCACCGGGTTTTCATACCAATATCTTATGAAGATGTCAGGATCGTTGAAGATCTAGTACTGTAAATCTATGGAATCTGAATTGGTTTCATTACATTTCATTACAATTAATAAAGGACATTTGCAGGAGCCCCCCCGGTCTCAAACTGGGAACTGTTGGAATTCAATGGAATTCACAGAGTCCTCCCGATGCCGGGCCATGGCCCAACTATCAGAGCTCAGCTCCTCATGGCGTCAGAATTCCGACATGGCCTTTGGATGCCTTTGGTATGGCGGGGCCAGAAAAAGATGTTGTTTCTTTTTGCAAAGTAGGAAGTTTGTAGGAAGTATGTTCAAACATGGACTAAAAGCTGTGGTTCCCAGGACTCAACGGGGTCATTCAGCAAACATCATTTCAATTGACACAACGTACAGTAGTGAATACACTGCAGCAACGCCGCTGCAAAAAAAGGAGGATCGTACTGCACAGCGCAAACACAAAAAGAACGCCAGGGTGAGGTCGGCTAAAAAGCGATACAGATCGATACGGCCAGGCCACAAGACTGTTCACAAAATTTCACAAAGCCAGATCACTAAAGATCACTAAAGCATACATCTTAAAGATACTACAAAGCATATCAAGGTCTTCAAAGCTCGATGAAATCATGCAATTCATATCAATTCATCCTGTACACCCACAAAACAGTCCTTCACTTCATCACTATCCTCATCACTATCTTCTGACCCGATTGCCTAGTTGAAGAGTTTTCAAATGCATGGTCCAATCTCTGCGAGACTGCCCGGAAAGAGCTCAGTCAAACAGGTACCAAAGCATAGCAAACCTTTCACCACGGATCCAATCTAATCCAAGACATCTAAGGACATCAAAGGACACTGTTTGTAACTGCAACACCATCACAGGATATCACAGGAATGTTTCATAATGTTTCAACATCTTTGATGTTTGACATTGTTTGACCCAGCCTTTGAGCGGGGCACTGCTTCTATCTTGGCCTCAGCTACGCATAGCTACGATTCATCGATTCATCGAGACGAGAACTGGCGCCTCTCGTGGAGAGATGGCTCGAGCTCGCAGCTCCCTGGCACAGCACAGCTGAACGGCTAAGGCGGCTAAGGCAGCTAAGGCGGCTAAGGATGGCTGAGGCGGCTAAGGCGGCTAAGAGATCTGAGGGATTGACTCAATTGCATTCAATTGCTGTGTTAACTGAGCAATTTAATGGTTGAACTGTGTCAAATCTTTGCATATCTGTATTGGAATCGTTGTCACATGTTTTCACTTTGGAAGGCGGATCAGGGTGGCCTTCCAGAACGAGGGGTGGCCTGCACGATCCCAATCGATCACATCTGGATGTGGAGCAGCTGACTTCCCTTGCCTTGACTTGAGAAGCAGCTGGTGTCTGTGCCTAAAGATGCAGCTGTGGCAGAGAAGTTTGAATGTGTGGCAAGACACGGAGCAGTACAAGGCAAAACAAAGCACAAGACAGCAACAAATCTTTGAAGCAAAATTCAAGGGTCTGAAACTGTTTACACAGGAAAAAGAGCAGCTCCAGGAAAATATATTCACATACACTGGGTACCCCTGAGATCCTCTAAGCACCATGCACTTGTGAGGTCAATATGTACAACCGGCGGCACACGTGGAGTTGTAGCACCTGCAAAGATTTTGGCAGCAGCATGGCAGCGGAAGAATTGGGTCCCTCATGTCCCTCACGTCCCTGGGTCCCTGGGTTCCTCACTTGGAAAGGAACTGCATGGCTTCAGAACAAACTTCTGCACGCGTGGAGACAAATGAAAACCTCTGCAGACGCAGAAAAAAAACGCCAACAGCTCCTTTGGATGGGAACGTGTTCTGAATCCACTTGATTGCGGATTGCGGATGCTGTCCCAGTTCTGCCAGGCAGCTTGATGCCACAGTTCGCGGCCTCACACGTGCAGCACTATCAAGCTACGAACTTCCCCAACTCCGGAAAGCCTTTAATGGCCTGAATGTGTCGCAAAACAGAGAGAGCGAGCCAAGAGTGACACCCATTACCCGTTACGATCATTACGTGAAAGATTAATGCTAGCTTCATTGCAGTCTAAGGACGACCAAGCCAAGGTCGAACTGAATCGACCCGAAGACGAAAGGCTTCGGCCGTGACCTCATTGCACTCATTCAAAACCAGAACAAACCAGAACCAAAGATAAGCAAAAGGTTGAAACTGCAACCTGTTAAGATCAGATCATTGAGGATCTGTCTCAGCAAAGTCCCAGCTTTGGAGAACTGCTCTGTCACAGGTGCTGAAGCTGTTGATATTTGCCTCTCAACAGCAGATGCTGTTGACACTTGTCGCTTCACCAGCGTGGAAACTGTTCCAACTGTTCTCTGCTCGGGAGTGCCAGCACTCGTACCTTGGCCCATGGTCAAACAAATTCAACCGAGACCAAACCCTTAAACCATGTTAAACCATGTTAAACCATGTTAAACCATGTTAAACCATGTTAAGCCATGTTAAGCCATGTTAAACCTGTATCCGAAATCATCAACGGTTCACAACATCAGCATCCGTCGCAGTCCGGCTGCTTAGCTGACCAGGTTGATACGTAGTCCATGCGGCCAGTGAAGGCCAGGCCGGAAGCACGACGGGTTTCCTGTGCCGTCTCTTGGAATGCTATATAAGATACATTAAGTATTATAGTTGTTTAATGTTGTTTATAAGATATCATAAGATGTTACTAAGATGTGATACATTTTTATAGGTAGAATTCTTCAGTTTCGGGGTCGCAAATTGGGTTCGCATTTCTTCGAACTTAATTAATTCACTTGACAATACAAAAGTGTTTGGATGGAGTTTCTCTTTTTCCTCATGGCGTTTGCCGCCAGGAGAGAATGCCAACCTTTTCATGCGGAACTCTGGTTGATTGGTCTGGCTAGGGCAGCATGCAGGTTAGGCATAAAACCACGACAGAACCAAAGGATCCAAAGGGCGGTAAGAAATGTAAGAAGAAGAGTATCTTTCCCTCTTCCCAGCATTTCCCAACCCCCAAATCCTTGAAGTTCTGTTCAGGGTGGCACTACCTGAATCTCGGCACGGTGTCAAAAGCGCACAGCTCACTGCTCAATTGCTCAATGCTCTGCCAAGCCACTGCGCGGCGTTCCCAAGCACTGACTCTTCCTGGACACGATCCAAGCAATGACACAATGACACAATGACAATAATGACAATGACATTAAATAATCAGATTTAATCAGATTTAATCAGTATCCTGTGCTGTGCTGTCCTTTAGGCCGGAAACGTTTCAGTCGAAGAGTCGAAGGGGGGATCAATGCAGTGAAAAAAACTAGGGAGCTGACGGTGCGGCCACAATGCCTTGACAAGAAGTAGAATTGTGGCCCTTGATCCCTTCGTCCCTTCGCCCTTTCGTGTGAATTCTCCAAGTTGTAAACATCAGCACTCCAATATACTCCAATATCTTCATCATCATGCGATACGTCCTTCTACATTCCTTGATTCCTTGATTCCTTGCACTTCTTTTAGCCAGGCCTGAAGAAACACCGCGGTAGGTCTGCGCAGGAGTACTAGGTGCTGTGCGCGCCTCTCTGCCCACCTGGAAAATGCATAGGAAAACTCCCTTGAAGATTCAATATGATTCAATCACATCGAACATATTCGAACATATCAAACTCAAATACTTTGACACCTACATTTCCTGATGTCTAGGCCCACTTATGCAAGAGAATTCTTTCAATGGGTGGGAAAGGCACACAAAATGCTGGCACCTGCACTGGAGTTGTCATTGTCGTTGAAAATCTGGAAACCCTGACAGTGGCTCTTCAGTATGCTTCAGTCCCGAAGTTCTGCCATGCGACTGATTCAAGACTGATTCAAGACATTTCGACTTCTTGTTTGCCACTTGTTTGCCAGTTGTTTGCCACTCGTTTGCCACTTGTTTGCCACTGTTGCACTGCAAAAACTTTTGGGAAAAGGGGAAAAACATGGGAAACGCAGTGAAGTGTCAACACCCGTGTCCCATGTCCAAACATGTCCAACAGAACCACTCCCCAGGGCACCTATGGCTGACAGGTGATGGACTTCGAGATTGCAAGCTGATCACAACCACCTTGCAGGATGCATACGGCAGGCAATACAACCTGATCAACCTGTCAATGTGCAGCCCATGAGCATGGAACGCATGGAATACAACGAGACTCCTTGAGCCCTGCTTGAACCCTTGCCTGTCTAGGAGTGCCAACCGGCCTCTGCCACAGGAGATTTGCCACACAGATTTCATCTGATATGATTGATATGACCAGCCGACTTCAAAAAATCCAACTTGCAGACTGCCTTCTTGGCAATGACTCCTGCACCCATCAGCGATGGCTGCTTAATGTTTCAATATGTTATTTCAACCAGTGTCCTCTATATCCAAGTTTCTGTGTTCCCAGGGACGTGTCCGTACAAGGTTGGTTTCGAACTATGTTCGAACTATGTTCGAACTATGTTCGTTTTGACGTTTTAATTTGGGGAATTGTACCTCATGATGATGTTTTATGTAAATTTTGACGTTTTAGTTGATGTTTTGTCTTGACCCTGGGTACATTTTGAGGCCTGGATATAGGGGACACTGGTCACTGGTTGATATTACATATTATATAATGTTATGTCAATTATGTCATATTATAAAAAAAGTATGCAATATGTTTTTTACATTATATATTATATACACATTATTTTTACAGCGTGGCTGATGGTGTACACATTTGAAAACACAAATGCGCTTGAACATATATTTATATGTGTTTTGCTTGGTGTTCTTTGTTTTGGTCTGATCCGGTCAATTTCTAAGACCTCATTCAATCCACCAACGGAAATTGTTGACACCGGCAGTAGACGTTGTCCTCAATGTTCTGAAAATTTCCTTATGTAAGAAGTAATGTTGCAGTTCATGTTCTAAAGCAGGGCGTATGGAGTAAATGACGTTGCAAATGACGTTGCAAAAAATCCATCGAATCGGGGTGTCAAAATTAATGGGGGTTCCAAACCCTTTTTCGTGACCCTGCCCATTGATTTTGAAACTCCCATTCAAGGGAACATTTTTACTTGACGATATATAACATTTGGTCATTTGGTCATTTGGTCATTTAAAATTGTGTATACAATAGTAATTTTCACCAGGATCATATGGCTCTAAGTTCTACTGCCTTTGATTGGCATAGTCATGAGTCATGAGTCAGGTTGTGTGGTTTTGAGCCGAGAGGTGAGCCAAGCACTGCGTTGATAGATGGCGTTTTGGGTGCGGGATACAGAAAGCGTCGCAGAATTCATATACTTTTGGGAGGACGAGCCCATGACGTTGTGGCGTGGCCTGTTTGTAGGCAAACAGCGAGCAGTTTATAGACAATTGCAGCATGCACAATATTCAGGCCAAACCAAAACACACCATCTTATTTTATTTTATGCTGAATACTTATGAAGTTTAAATTTAAACTTGGCAGGGTGGATCGCTGGGTTGAAAGAAAGCTTTCTGCCAACAGTTTTCTGGTTCAGTGTTTCTGCTGTGGTTGGTTCGATTTCTATTCCAAGGATTTTTCAACTTGAGCATCCCTTTCCCAACTTCTCAGATCCTGTCACGTTTTCAAATTTAATGCTTGCTTGCCGGCGAAGTGGCTTTACCAAACCCGGGTTTTCAATACTGCGTGTTTTTAGCCAAAACATGAAATGGAACTTGGTTTTCCCGTTCTCTTCTCTTTCAACTTGGGGCCCCCATGGAGTTGCAAGTTGCAAGCTTGGAGATTCTGTGAGAAAAGCATGGTCAACCTGGCAGTCTCAGAGCCTTCCCAGGACGAGCAAGAGCAGAAGCATTTTGAGTTTCTGAACATGGCATATCACAGTTCAACATAGTTTCAGACGTAGTTCAAGACATAGTTCAAGACATGAACTTATAGAGGATGCAAGCCTAAAATGGACGTTTCGAACTATTTCGAACTATTTCGAACTATGTTCGAACTATGTTGCTGGCAACGTTTTCGTTTTCAAAAGGTGGAGTAGTGTGAGTCAGGAATAGCCCTGCTTTGCAGGACGGACCTCAGCGATCAGGAAAGGCGAATGAGAAGTTGCACGCTATCAAAAAAAACTTGGTTTGCTCAGTGCCGGGCCAAGGCCTTTCACCCAGACACTTGAGAAGCCACGATGGGATATGTTGAACAAACGAGAATTGGTGAAGTTGGATGTGGAAGTCGCCAGATTGAAGGCCAGGCTTGGCCAGACTGACGGACTGTTGGGGACATTGCTCATTGCTAATCCTTTCGGTATCCTTTCGCTGCATGGGCCCATGATTTCCAAATCAGAAATGAGAAAGATCCACAGAGTTTCCGTAATGTATTGTTACTTCATTTTCCTAATATCTTTCAGACTAGGACAGCCCAGGGAGCAACTTACTTTGTGCTACTTCATTCATTACTGACTTATTGCTACATTTCTGCAAAGTATAAAGCCAAGCTAAGAACATTTGACTTTAACTTATTATTATTACTTGACTATAACCTTAACTTACAACTTACAATTTGAACCTATAACTTTAACTTAAAACTGTCAAAACAGACTTAAAAAAATAAAAACATGTGTTTTTTCTGCTGGCTTTTACCGTGCACTTGAACCGTTCCAAACCGTTCGAAGGTAAAAACAACCCAAAAGCGAAATAGTTCGAAATAGTTCGAAATAGTTCGATGCCTCTTGAACCGTTCCAAACCGTTCGAGGGCACAGGCAAAAATGACACTTGAACCGTTCCAAACCGTCCGAGGGCACACGAAAAAATGACACTTGAACCGTTCCAAACCGTTCGACGGGGGCCACTTATACTGGCTGATTTTGGATCATATTTTGTTATTTTTTTATGGTGTTGATATCTTTTGACATCTTTCGACTTTCTTTTGATAACTTGTCACTCTTATGATTCTTTGGTGTTTTGGACACCAGTCAAACCAAACCAGTCAAATTAAAACGTCAAAACCACTTGGCATTCTGACGCAGGCGGTGCCACAGGGGGAATGGTTTTGATCCCCACGTGAAAATTCTTTGGGAATGATGAATATGAATATAGGCATTTCCCCTTGGTCACCTGGAATTTTGGAGAAATCAAATGAGAGGGTTAGATACCATCATCCACCCAGTTTGCCTTTTGCCGCAATGAACAACATCGGAAGCTACATAGTATAGTTATATACATTGTTACATTGGTCTTACTTTGGGCTACTGGCCCTTCAAAGTCATGTGTTTATCTTGGCCGAAACGTCAGTTGCAACGTCATTTACTACATAAGCCCTGCTTTAGAACATGAACTGCAACATTACTTCTTACATAAGGAAATTTTCAGAACATTGAGGACAACGTCTACGGACGGTGTCACACTGATAGAGGACACTGGTTGAAATAATCAATATGTTTCATCCTTATTCTATGTCCATCTGCCCGTTTTGGTTGATCTAGCATGATCCAACTTGTCTTTGAGTTCGCACAATCATACAATTCGAAGTTCTTCAGTGCCCTGTGCATTATGTCCATCAGTTGAGTCTTTCGGCAAGTAACCCAATTGGCATAGACTCCTGATATCAACATGTAACGAAGATCCTTTCTGCTACCCGTAGTAGCCGAACCCTGCAGCGGCACCCTGTCTTGAAAGATATCCAAAGCATACACAGTCAACTCGTCCCCATACAAACACAGAACACTACATATAGTTCAAGCGATCTTGTAAAAACCCATGCAGTAGTTTGAAAACACAACAAACCAAAAAAAACAAGCACAAAATAAATGCCGGAGCAAACAAGGGACGGAAAGATGCACACAAAAACAAGATGCAGCCCACGAACCCGAATGCAGCCACGCAAAAACACTTTTTGTGAAACAAATTATTTGAACTTTGCATCTTTCCCCATTTACCGTACCAATGCACTGTAGAATGTGGAGTGCAAAGTGTAAAGTGTGGGGTGGAAAGTGCAAGTATAGAGTGTGGAGTGCAAAATGTAAAGTGGAAAGTGTAAAGTGTAGAGTTTAAAGTGCGAAGTGTAAAGTGTGGAATGTAAAGTGTAGAGTTTAAAGTGCGAAGTGTAAAGTGTGGAATGTAAAGTGTAGAGTTTAAAGTGTAAAGTGTGAAGTGTAGTGTAGAGTGTAAGGTGTAGAGTGTGGAGTGTAAAGTGTAGAGTGTGGAGTGTGGAGTATAGAGTGTAAAGTGTAGAGTGTAGAGTGTGGAGTGTAAAGTGGAAAGTGTGGAGTGTAGAGTGTGGAGTGCGATGTGTAAAGTGTCAAGTGCAGAGTGTAAAGTCTAGAGTCTGGAGTGCAAAGTGTAAAGTGTGGAGTGTAAAGTGTAGAGGGTAGAGTGCGGAGTGTTACGTGTAAAGTGTGGAGTGTAAAGTGTAAAGTGTGGAGTGTGGAGTTTAAAGTGTAGAGTGTAAAGTGTGGAGGTAGAGTGTGGAGTGTCTAGTGGAGAGCGTAGAGTGTAGAGTGTGGAGTGTACAGACTGACTAAAGTGTAGAGTGTGGAGTGTAAAGTGTAAAGTGAGGAGTGTCAGGTGTCAAGTGTAAAGTGTAAAGTGTGGAGTGCAAAATATAAAGTGTAAAGTGTAGAGTGGACAGTGGGGAGTGTAAAGTGTAGAGTGTTTAAAGTGTTGAGTGTTAAGTGTAAAGTGTGGAGCGTGAAGTGTAGAGTGTAAAGTGCGAGTGTAGAGTGTGGAGTGTAAAGTGTAAAATGTAAAGTGTAAAGTGTGGAGTGTAAAATGTAAGGTGTAAAGTGTAGAGTGTACAGTGTGGAGTGTAAAGTGTAGAGTTTGGAATGTTAAGTGGTATATAAGTGTAAAGTGTGAGGAGTGTGGAGTGTCAGGTGTAGAGAGTAGAGTGCGGAGTGTAAAGTGTAGAGTGTCCGAAATACTGCGCCTGCCACGCAAAATGACATTCCACGCACAGAATGGGCCTGCACCAAATACTGCCCCTGCCACGTAAAATGACACCCTCACGATGTCCCGCGCCTGCCACGCACGCAATGTCAACGTTGTCACCACTTCAGACAGCCCTGACAGTGCGATTCACCAAAAAACCCGCAACACGACTCGTCTAAAGTGCTGCGCCTGCCAAGCAACATGAAGACGGACACGTTCAAAGTGCTTCGCCTGCCACGACATATGCAACACTCATTTTCTGAAAACGACGCAAAAACATTGCGTCTGTCACACAAAACGACTTTCGACATCATTTTGTTGACACATGAGAATGTCACGACGTGCCACGCCTGCCACGCAAAACGACATTGAACCTGTTTGGACACCTTTGAAAATGAGAGGTTTTGCAGCTTCCCCTGTAGACACGGCGACGGGACAAGAAAACCAGAGAATCGAACCGAGGCATGTTGGAACCTCAAAACGAGCGTTTCGTGCGAGACTTCCTCAATTTTTTCACACTTTGTAGCTACAGAATCAAAGCTTTCCTACGAGTTTTCTCGTGAACTCCAAAATCTACGATCTCAAAATCGATGTTTCGTGCGAGGCTTCCGTCAATCTTCATCACATCTCACAAAATGCCACGCCTGCCACAGAATTTGCACGCTGTCACCACTTGACGCAGCCCTGACAATGCGATTCGCAAAAGCACGCAACTCGACACGTCTGAAGTGCTGCGCCTGCCACGCAAAATGACGATGGTGGTCTCCAAAGTGTGTTGCGCCTGGCATGAATAAAATGCAATTCATCTTCTGAAAATGATGCAAAAGCATTGCGCCTGCCACAAAAAGCGGCTTTCGACACATTATGAAAGATGTAGAAATGTCACAAAGTGCCACGCCTGCCACGCAAAACAAAGCTCCGCGACGTTTGGAACCTCCAAAAGTGATAGCTTTTGCAGAACTCACCATAGGCACGGCCCGGACGGTTGCGAACGGTGGCGAACGGTTGCGGACGGTTGCGAACGGTGGCGAACGGCTGCGCAACGTCTAGCGAACACAGCCTCAACCCCCAAACCCCCAGAGTGAAACGGGAACCCTTGATGTTCCACTTTTCATCCCTTCCCTCTTTTTGCCATTTTGGCTTTTCCTCTCTTGATGCAATTTTTTAAATATGCGTGTATTCCCCGACGCAATTTTGTTTCCTTTTCATGTTTTTGTTGTAAACCAATGCTGGAACTGGTTAAACCCTTGCAGCTCCTGGCTTCGTGCAGCACTTGTTGAAGCCTCCTGTTTCTGCCTGCTGTGTCTCTCCAACCTACAGCAGCAACACTGAACATTGAACGCATGTAGCACTTTGTTTTTTCTGTTCGTGTTTGGCCACCCAACCACCCGTAGCCGCCATACCCACTGTATCCACCATAGCCTGGAGATGGCCTGGTGCAGTTCATTGTTCATGGTGACTCCATCCGAAACTCTCGAAACTCTCACAGGTAAATGAAATGCAGCAAAACAATGGAAGATCGGAACAGTTCAAATAAACAGTCCAAATAAACACCATGCAGTTATCTTGCCATCCCCAACATGTGGAACGAGCTGGCCTTGCCTGGTTGTGCCATGCAGTTGGGCCATACCACATCAGTACTAGCAGAGCTTCCCCCTGCTTTGAACATTCGATGTCGCTGTCCGGGTTCTTTGCACTCCTTGTTGTTAGAATTTACGTCCCGCCTTCTCCCAATAGCTTGTTAATTTGGAACGTGGCGGATGTGGTTGGGGCAATCTCATCCTCACACTTGCACACTAGCTGTCTTCGTTCTGGAAGGTGAAGATGACTGGAAGAGAGTAATTATATGTTCCCTTCGGTACAGCAAGTACATATGTAAACATGCACAATCACATGCAATATGATCTGTGATTCGCTCAACGTGACCTTTTGAACCGAGACCGTGAACATTTAGAACAAAGTCAAGCAAGGTACCACTGGCATATCTTATATACATTTACAAGCATCTATATACCTCATCTATGACTGCAACAGAAACAATCACGGATTGGAAGCATTTTGTTTTCCGGCTTTCAATAGCTCACGCGGCCTGGCCAATCAATTCGGAATTCAAGCCAAGCGATGCCAAAATGTCACGACTCATCTCAGATGCTATCCAGCCTCGCTTGACCTTCCCCGCTGTTTCAGCAGCATCCTGATCATTGGGTGGATTGGAAGGCAAAGAAATGCACTCATTTTGCCCTCCAAATGTGTCAGATCTGAACTGTGGTTCAATGAGCCAGGCGCTCTTCACATGTTGATTCAAGACTTGGGTCCCTTGTGACTACCGGGATCTACCGGGTGTACAGTAATTGTCTTGCAGCCAAAGACTCCAACTGTTCAAGGGAATCCTCCAAGTAGCGCGGTCCGTGGCACTCCGGGCATGTCAAACGACCTGCACAGCTTGAGCTTCAAGGCCCTGCTTGGACACCGTCGAGAAACATATGCTCACCGGAAACCGACATGCTCATGTTGACAGATATGTTAAACCAAAGAGGGAACAACCATCTGCTCTGCGTTCTTCCTGTTTTCTTTTCGACTCTGAAGCAACAACATGTCCCCAAATCACCCAACAAGTTACACATCTTTTCTTTATCCAGTTTTTTTTGCTTCCCTGGATTTTCCGGGCCATGGGGTGCTTTTTATCGGCACCTTTGCTTCGAAAGAGCTGCTTTGGGTGATCCATCTGAAGAGGTTGAAGCTCTAGGCGAAGAGGAGCTGTAGATAAGTAGTCCCGCAGTTTGGACCAAAGGAACTCCTGGGATCATCTGAATTTTCCACCTCAATTTCAGTCTAGGCTGATCTAGGATGTCTTCTCAGGCCCTCCAGTCTCATCTAAATCTCATCTGCTTGGCCGTCAAAAGAAGTTTCCTCTCAACATTCTGCTGAAAGAAGAGATTTGTATGGGAACATTGTTGGAGGAAGTGAGCTCTGTTGCAAGCTTGCCTTGCAACCGGGAAAAATCAGCAATCTCCATAAGGCTGTTGCGACTTAGCTATGATTCACAAACGGCACGCCTGCGTAAAAAGAACACCATAGTGCAATTTGAAGTGTCCTCGCTGGTTTCGTCCAACAGCGAGAAGTTGAAGTAGTGATGACCTTGAGAATGGGCTCAAGAGGCTCATTGCTTCCCTCTGCAGGCACGCAGATAGCAAATAGCTATTTCCAAAAACACGTCAACTATCAAAGTGTTTGATCATGTTTTATCCAACATCATGCACATCTCAAGTGGTGCCAACATCTGAACCTTTTTTGCACAATTTCATCAGAGCGGCCACTGATTTTCTTCTTCCTCCCGCGATCGGAATCCGCCTTTTCGTCTGAAACAACAAGGAGTTCCGCTATGTTTTTCTCCTCATTCCGCTCCGCCAACGCTTCCTGGCTCAACACCAAGGCACAATCCTGAGATATCGTGTGATGCCGTGATATTTGGTGATAGTGTGACACCAGAAAAGTCTATTGAAGAAATCCAAATGAACCGACTGAAGAATTCCTTTTTTCAGGTCGCTCCAGAGCACAGGGGAAGCCCGTCAATCCCTCACCGCGCACCACTGCCTGGCACTGTTTGATGATCGCCCTGACCTAATGTCACAGAACATCGCTGAAAACGCACAGCTGGAATCAGTTTGATAATGTTTGATACCAGTGAAATGTAGAACTCGACTTAGCATCCCAAGTTCGCATGATCTTAACTATATGTTAACTTTATAGTAAGATTCAGTAACAATGGTCTTTCAGTTCCACGAAGGCAGTTCCAGATTTCAGAAACCCTTCTATTTTCAGCTATTTTCAACTCCGTCCTGGTAAGATCCCAGCTGGGTAAACCGCTTTCTTGAAAGCCACGGGTTTATCATAGCTCTCCCTCTAACAACTAACATGTTCATATCATTTCATATCTACCCTTTGAGAGGCTCTTCCTACATCATGCTCAAAGAGATGCAACATTTTCGCGCCAAGAGACATCTCGAAAGCTGGACATCGAGTCCTTTCGGGCATGTACTCCAAGGACCACAGGAACTCTGGAGAGCTCAGACACGACGTTGTGAAGGAAGGCCTGGCAGGGCGAGGATCCACATGGATCCACGGCAGCAAACTTTGAACACAAAAAATCCTGCATGGTGAAAGCATATCAGTCAGAAGCATTCATACATGTTTTTACAGGTCTTGATTCTTGATGCAATTCTTGATGGAATTGTTCCTTTTTGCCCTATTGTCATTCTCTGATCTCAAAATCACTTCTCCCATCTTCTTCCCGTCCTCAAAGATTTCACTGCTCTGCGGCTGCGGCGCATTGTACATCTCATCTTGGCAACGAGAACGGAGCAGAGACACAGCAGAGAGGCAAGCAAATCACGACTACCCACTTGGTTTGTCACGTTTCGTTGCCTGGCATGCAGAGTGCATGCAACCTTTACATACCAAGTCCCTTTGCCATTGATCACCTGGAGATGGAAGAGAAACCAGACTGAATTGATAAAGTTAGTTTATGGAGAAAAGAATGTGCAAAACAAACAGATTCCAACAAAAGGGCTCCGTTGATCTTGAAATCGTTGATAACTTCTGGGTATGATCAGCATGCAGCATTCATCATACAACATACCAGTAGTACCGCACAAGGCGGTGGCGGAAGTTTCAAAAAAAGAAAAAACCCTATGAGAGGTTGGTTGTTGTGAATCACGGATGGCAGAGCGAATCCACTGATGGACCGAAAGGTGGGTTGTGTTTTTTTGGAGTGGTTGCAATGGTTGCAGTGGTCAGCTCACCACAACTGCTGGATGTAGTGTGGTGTAGTGAAGCTGTAGTTGCAGTTGTAGCTGTAGCTGTAGTGTAGTGGAATTGTAGTTGTAATGTAGTGTAATTAGTGTGAAGTTGCATTTGCAGTTGCAGTTGTGGTGTGGTGTAATTAGTTGGTGTAGTGTAGTGCAGTGTAGTGGTAGTTGTAGTTGCGGTTGCAGCTGTAGATGTAGTTGTACTGAAATGTCACGCAATTAGCGTAGTGTAGTGTTGTGTAATGTAGTGTAGTTGTTTTTGTATTTTTAGTTGCAGTGTGCTGCAGTGTAATTAGCTTAGTGTAATGTACTGTAGCTGTAATTGTACTAGTAGTAGTACTAGTAGTAGTAGTAGTAGCAGGCGGAGGTCTAAAATCTATCTGTCTATCTGCAAGCTTGGAAACGAAGCTATTCTGCGAGACTTCCTCAGTTTTTGAACTTGACAACAAAAGAAACGCAGCAATTCCGCGAGACTTCCTCAATTCTTGGACTTGGCAACGTCAAAACGAAACAATTCTGCCAGACTTCCTCATGTTTTCGAAGTTGACAACATCAAAAACGAAGCATTCTGCGAGACTTCCTGCAAAATTGGAAGGTTGAGTGCAGAGCTGACGGCCTCGTACCAATGCGTTTTGCAATTTTTCCATTCCATCTGTCTAAAGTAAAGTATTGCCGCTGCCACGAAAAAGTCATGCCAGGTCATACGGAATGCTGCACTGTCACGCAAAATCATCTTAGCAAAGCTGAAGATCTGATGCCCTGACCCCCTAACATCTCTGATGAACATGCTTCTTGTACTACGCCTGGCAGATCCTCTGCATATGTCCCACGCCTGGCATCGTTTTAGGAAATGCAACGAAACCCTCACGTTTTGCTCACTTTTGACAAGGTGCAGAATCCCTTGCGCCGGCCACGCGAAACAACATCTGAACGTCCAAAAGTGCTCCGAACGTGAGGTGTTTTTAGCTTTTTAACTTGTAAATGTGCTTCGCGCCACAACGGCCAGCACTTGTTCGACACCTTAACTTCCAAAAGTGCTCCGAACGTGAGGTGCTTTTAGCTTTTTCACTTGCAAATGTGCTTCGCGCCACAACGGCGTGCAACTTGTCATCTCTCATCTGGCCAGATGGCTCCGCACCCGCCGCTTTAGCCTACTTTTCGACCTTCTGGTACCACACATCATTGGCGAAACACAGTGATCGCGACTGTCCTACCTTTTCGCGCACCTGTATCTTCTTTCTTCTCACTCTTTCTCTTCTCTGATCTTCTCTCTTCTGCTCTTCTCCTCTCTGACTCTTCCCACCTCTGCTTTTCCATCTGTCCATATTGTCGGAAGTTTGACCTTTAAACTTCCTTCGCTTGCAATATATTACAAGATATTATAATTGTATTGTAAATAAATCATAAGTTCATATTCTAAACAGCCAATAAATAATATATATATATATGTGTGTGTATGAGAATATATATATAAGATATATGATATATTTATGATAATATATCTATGATAATATATATACGACAATGTACATGATAATAAATATATATGATAATATATATATATGATAATATATATATGATAATATATAAATATGATAATAAATAAATATATATATATGTAAATAAATATGATAATATATATATATGATATATATATATATATATGAATATATGAATATATAAATATATATAAATATAAATATGATTCTGATAATATATATGATAATAATATGATAATATATATATGATAGTATACATGATAATATATATGATAATATGTAAGATAATATAAATGATAATATATATATATGATGATAAATATGATATTATATTTGATACTATATATGAAATTATGATAATATATATGATACTATATATAATAATATATATGATAATATATATGAATATATATATACCTGATAATATATATATGGTAATATATATGATAATAAATAAATATATATATATATATGAAAATGTAAATATATGATGATATATATTATATAATATATGATAATATATGTGAATATATATATGATATTGAATATATATATATATATGTATATATATGTATATATGATAATATATATGTATATGTATAAATGATAATAAATAAATAAATATATATGATAATATATTAATACTATTATATAATAAAATACTGTTTAACACTATATAATAAAAACCATTTTTCCGATCTCAAAATCAATTAAATTTCCTTATATAACGCAGCCAAAAATTGGATTTCGAAGCGGACCCTATTAATAAAATTAAAGCCTTAATAATAAAAACTAGTTTGTTCGATTTCAAAATCAATTAAATTTCCTTATGTAACGCAGCCAAAAATTGGATTTCGAAGCGGACCCTATTAATAAAATTTAATCCTTAATAAAAACAATTTTTTCCGATTTCAAAATCAATTTAATTTCCTTATATAACGCCATTAAAATATTGCCAAAAATTGGGGACCCTAATAAGAAATTAAAAGCCTTAATATAAAAAACAAAAAAATCGGACGGACCCTAATAATAAACACCCCGGGGTTAAAAGTCAAATTGGCCAATCTGAAATTTTCCGAAATTAGAGATGGACCTAGTTTTTAGTATTTGGGGGACGTTTAGGAATAGGGGGAAGGGATTATAATTATATAACTATATGTAACTTATAAATTATGATCAGCATTTTGATCCATATTTTTCGCATTTTTTCAGCATCTCCGTGCTCCAAAGGCCCTGTGCCGAGCCACTCTCGGGTTCCAAGGTGCCCAAGCCGTAGCCCGCCACCGAGATCACCACATCGAAGGCATCGGGCGCCCAGCCGCCCAGCTGGAAGGCACCAAAGCCACCCATGGAATATCTGTCAGAGATCCAGAGCTCTAGAGATCCACAAAAAACGACGAAAAAATATCATCACATCATCAAAATCAGAATGTTCATCAAATCTTAGTCAAATCAACTATAAGGCAAATTTGACCTCAATCCTTGAGCGCAAGATTTTGGAGGAGAAAACGGCAAAAAAGGAAACTGTTTGGCCAAGCTTGGACATTGGCGCATCAAAAAAAATACTTTACTTCGAGTTATCCCCACCATGACATCTATACGTTTTGTTACTGGCAAATCTTCTGGCATGCTATCTGACATATCCTCTGTCATTTTATCTGGCATATGTTCTGGCATTCTATCTGGCATATCTTCTGGCATTCTACCTGGCATATCTTCTGCAATATGTTCTGGCATATCTTCTGGCACTCTATCTGGCATATCTTCTGGCATATCTTCTGACATTCTATCTGGCAAATCTTCTGGCATATGTTCTGGCAAACATTCTGGCCCTTTATCTGGCATACCTTCTGGCATTCTATCTGGCAAATCTTCTGGCATTTTATCTGGCATATCTTCTGGCATTCTATCTGGCATTCTACCTGGCATATCTTCTGGCACTCTATCTGGCATATCTTGTGGCATATCTTCTGACATTCTATCTGGCATTCTATCTGGCAAATCTTCTGGCATATGTTCTGGCAAACAGTCTGGCACTTTATCTGGAATACCTTCTGGCATTCTATCTGACATTCTATCTGGCATACCTTCTGGCATTCTATCTGGCATATCTTCTGGCATTCTATCTGGCATATCATCTGGCAAATCTTATGGCATTTTATCCGGCATATCTTCTGGCATTCTATCTGACATTCTATCTGGCCGTTGAGGTCCAGCGGTGCGCACTGAGCTGGGAAGGTCCCAGGTTGAGGTCCAGCGGTGCGCACTGAGCTCGGAAGGTCCCAGCTTGAGGTCCAGCGGTGCGCACTGAGCTGGGAAGGTCCCAGGTTGAGGTCCAGCGGTGCGCACTGAGCTGGGAAGGTCCCAGGTTGAGGTCCAGCGGTGCGCACTGAGCTGGGAAGGTCCCAGGTTGAGGTCCAGCAGTGCGCACTGAGCTGGGAAGTTGGCGAAGAGCTTGGCGAAGAGTTGGCAGGGCGGAAGTGGAGGTGGAAGTTGATGCAGACATGGTCGAGGAGAAACTGGAGGAGGAGGAGAAGGAGGACAACAGCTCTGATAAAATCTAACAACCCTCACCTGGCAGGTGGGGTGGGGAACAATCATTTATAAGAATGAAAAACTACGTTTGCTCCACAGATCTTCAAGGTGAAATCAGAAAGCACATCAATTGAACCACAAAACATCACAAAACATCACAAAACCACAGATCGTAAGAGTTTTGATGTTCACAATCACTTCATGTCACTTCCAATGACTCATCTGCTCAACATTCGTTGGCCACACCAGCACCGATTCGGCCAAGGCACCCCATCACCAGAACGCGCTCAGCATCAAACTCGTAGGCTAAGTCGCTGATCTTTGCGGTCAGCGAGTTCAGGTAGCCCTTGCAGTGGGTGGGAAATGTCGTGTTGAAACTTTTGAAACATGTTGGAACCATGTTGGGACGATGGGAACATCCACTGTTGGACTTGCGGGTCGTTGCAAATGCTTCGATCCATGCTGATGGTGTAAGATCTGAAAGGACCGCATAGACAGGGTACCGCAACCCCCTTTCGGCCCGCCTTGCCTGATGCAGGGTTCCATGAACGAAACCTCCCACGAGGCCACAGACAAAAAATATCAAAAAAACACTTCTACATCCAACATCCCAAACTGCGATACGGGTTTACAAGTGTTCATACTGGTACACAGCTGCAGCACGATATGCACACATATGCACACATGGGTACCCACATAGACTGGACAGCCATGTGCAGTTTTGCACGTGGCATGTTGGTCGCTTAGAACGCCTGGGCTACGGCAGCTATGTGCATTGTGCATCATTGATCATCACTGCGCATGGAATGTAAAGCAATGTACCGCGCCTAGTTGCTTTTTGTTTTGCTGCTTTCGAAAAGCACAAGCCCAGTTGTAATGCACACCTTCATGTGTTAGCGGGCTCATGGGAACCTCATGGGCTCAGGTGAGCGTCGGAAAACGGAAACGTTAAATATCAGATATTATCAGATCAAGGAAGTGTGATCAAACATATTCAAAAATGTCACACATATGAAACCTCGCAAGATTTGCTGTGAAATTGGCCGAGTGTCCAGGAAAATGACCCGATGCCTCAATCTCTTCTGGAGAGTCGTGAGATATCCAGGCTCAATGCTCCCATTGTCCATGCCATGAAGCCAGACCAGCAGGTAGGGCTTTACTTTTTTTTGGTCTGCCTCCAATCCGGCCAAGCCCTCATACACCTGGAGCCGGTGGACAGTGGACAATGGTGGACACATAGAATGTCCAAAAGTAAGACCAAGAATAACCTCAAATTGAGCTGGAGCTGAAAGACATAGAAGAAGAAGAAGAGGAGGAGGAGGAGGAAGAGGAAGAGGAAGAAGAAGAAGAAGGAAAAGATATGATTAACAAAGAATGGGCTCGTCATGACTTCATCCCTTTCATGCTAAAGTTAAAATATCTTTGTGGGTGGTCATTTTCGTGCTTTTCATCATTGAGATAGTTGCTGAAATCGTCAAAATCACAGGCAATTCCTTCGACGCATCCAGCAGCGGAAAAGGAAGTGCGGTTTGACCCTCACTACATGACCATTTTTCGCATGGTGTGGCATGGTGTGGCATGGTGTGGCACGGCGTGCACCTTGTATGTACTCTTCCCAAACTTTTGGCCTTGGCTCCGTCGTGGGCACACAGTCCACGGGGACTTCACGATCATGTTCCAATGCAGTTGCTATGCCTCTCTCTCTCTCTCTCTCTCTGCAGATCCCTTTTGCCACCTGACCTGTTTTCGATTTTTGGCTTGGAATACAGAATACATCAAAATACTACATGTGTTTCTGAAGTTCTGAAACTGTCGACATGGGTTGTCTAAGAATAGAGTCCTCTCTTTCATCATCACTGCACCCATTAAAGCTGCCATGTCGGGGCATGCCCCATCGAACAAGCCATGACAAGCCCACATGCTTCTCTGAGCACTGCCATGTCTGGGAAGCCGACCATCTTCGCTGATGATCTCACCCTCAAGGAGCAGCTCAATCTTCTCCGGAGGCGGCAATTTGGCGGCTTTTGGCATCTTTGGCCAACTGTGAAGATGTTCCAAATTTTGACATATATGTAATAATAATATACATCATATATATATATAATAATATCTGAATATTGCTGTGATAAGTGAAGATCATTGTTGAACACACAACACCAACGCCATTTCAAGGCTAAAAACGAAGGATGCAGTCTCTTCGTAACACATCGTAACACTCCCTTTTGATCAAGACAAAGCATTCAAAAAACCTTCAGTGCTTCCGTTGATTGCTGCATCTTGCAGCAGGCAATGTGGGTTGTAGATGTTGCTTTCAGGCTAAGTCATGGTGCAAGTACTGATGGTGTGTTCAATACCGTTGAAACTATATGATGGTACTTGAAACTATACAAGTCGATACAAGTCGCTAAGAGATGCTTAGATCTGGGGCACTGCAACCGCTTTGTCACATGGTGGAATTGTTGTGAGATGTTGTGAGTGTATGACCCGCCTTGAAAAGTGCTAGTCATGGGTACCCACAGAGGAAACATAAGCAAAGCACGAGACTTGTTTCAGCAAAAACATGCAAACCAGCAATGCAAGAAATCGCATAGGAACAAAACTGCTGCAGCATTGCAGCCAAAAATTACTTGGTAATCAAGCTCAAACGAGTTCAAAAGACGCAGACATATCACCCCCCAGAGAAAGGTGAGGTGCCAAGTAATTGGGCACAATTTCATCAGTGGCTAAGGAATGTTGGTCGTTTTGCTCCTGCTCCTCAAAGTTCCTTTCGGTTCAGCTCACCCAAACCTTCATCAGAAGCTTTCAGATGGAATGAAACAGTCAGCGATCATCGCGAATCTCTAAATCCAAATCTGGCCAATTCCGCGGTGCTGGAGTTCTTGGAGCTTCCGGTCAAATCTGTCACGGCGAAACAACCCATGGATGCGCAGGCTATGGCAGGCTGTTGTTGATAGCTGTGGATGGCGGAGAGAATCGAGATGCATCGAGTATCCTGTGGGCAGTGCATGGCAGTGCATTCACATCACCTGAAAAGAGGACGAAGCAATGGCATCCTTGCAACTCTATCTGCGAGTGTAGTGATCCCGTGCTCTTGTGGCGCCGGATCCAGCAAATCCAAATGCACCTGGAGCCAAATCAGTTCAACAAAGTGAAGGGAAAACATGGAAAAACCTGGGATGGTGCGTTTACACTGCCAATTTCAACGCAAAATTAGAAGATGTCGTGAGGTTCGAAAAACCCGTCTCATGTACAAGACGAGGTCAGATGTTACATAATGTTACATATGTTTGTTGCTCTTGTTGATGTCGGGAGTCCAGGTTTGTCTCAAAACATCCCAAAACCATGACAGCAACATACAGCAACGTCTTTCAGCGTTCCAACTTTCGTCACCTTCGCATCGGCTGGAAGAACTGGAAGAAGTTGATCCCCGGGAGTCTCCACCCAAGGCCCTTTGCTGAAGTCGCGGCCGTTCAGCGCCATGAGCTGAAAACCTGGGAGCACACCTGGTGACAGTCATTGAGTCATGGGAGTCATGGAAAGTCGAAAGATGTCGAAAGGCTTCAAGATATTTCAAGATACTGTACATACTGTACTAAACAAACCAAAGGTCAAACTTTGAAACTGTTTATGGCTGAAATCGCTCTGTACCTGGGGGTCTCAATTGCTGGCCTGCTCTTCGCGCAGGGCCTTCCTTGGCGACTGTGCTGACGATGATTGGCAAACCTGCAAGTTACTGTGGCATCCAAGAAAGATGTCTGAAGGAAATTTGCCACAACAAAAACACCCAGTTGAGTCACACACACACGCACAGTCACAGTGCCTCCTGCCATCTTGTCTGTGGGATACTGAACATATCTGAACATTTTGTATGGTGTTGTCTTTCTCATGTTACACAGTTTGATGCCAAACATGGGATCCTGCCTGACCCACCAGACAAGGTAAGATCTTGGACAGCCATCTTTGCACTGGAGTAGCCTGAGATCAGCAAATGCAGCCGCTTCGCCACAAAAGGGTCTACGATGTTCTGCATTCGACAGCACCACGCTGACCAGACTTGTCTAAAATTGTATTAACATGGTGTTGGCTCAGATGTTTCATCTCGTACACTCAGCACATCTTGTCCGAGACACTCAAATGTGCACATCCCGCAAGTTGCGGTGGCTCACACGGATTGGACACAAGGTCCAGAAGCCTTTGCCAACGCCAGTCTTCAACGTCCTTTGGCAACTTGCACGTCAATGTGTTGCTGCGTTGGTGAAAAACATGACAACCAACAACAGACCCTCAAGCCCAGAACAAAAGCCATCACAGCTCTTCGCAGAGGCAGCGATTTTGCGTGGACCTATTCCTTTCATTTCCTTTCTAGATAGATGATATTATAATATTATATGAGATTTTAATGATATGTGTGCAACGGTCAAAACATTGTATATGGATTTTGGTCATCCCGCTAGCAGTGGAAATCAGTGGGCATCCTTTTGTAGGCCATTGTAATTCCCGATTCATGGTGGTATGAACATACCCGACTATGAGCAATTTCCCCAGCTCTTGACCATGGCACTCGTCTAAATTGTAAACTGATGTAAACTGCAATCAAGTTTCGCTCATGGGGCTGCTTTGTGGTTTTGTGATCTCTGCTTTTCCGGTTGAGACGTATCCAGAACGCAGCCTGCGCCTTTCCAGTCGCGGCGGTCCCATCTGCACGCCATCCTTGTAGTGCACCACATGGCGGACTTCAAACACAGGCTCTGGCGACACACGGGAAAGGCGCCACCAGCCGAAACCATACTTTGGAGCATCAGGAGCATCAGCATCTGAAGCATCTCCTGGGTCACGCGTCTTCTCCAATGCTTCCAATAGGGTTTCCTCTAAGTGCTCAGTTTCTCCACTCAACGGAATGCCTGGGTTCGTGCCCACTTCAACCCCTGCCTGCTCAGGCAAGGCACTCTCCTTGTCATCACAATCAGCAACTGCTGCACAAGATTCTTTGTTGCCTTCTTCTGTTGCTGCATCCCCGCTGACCCCTGCCACTTCTTCTCCTTCTTGGGTGGCTGGCTGGTTGTCTGCAGTTGCTCCTGCCACTTTGGCCTCCGTGACATCGGTTGCGCCACTGCCAGCTACTTCTTCTCCTTCTTGGGTGGCCGGCTGCTGGTCTGCAGTTGCTGCTGCCAATTTTGCCTCTGTGACATGGGGTGCGCCACTGCCAGCTACTGCCTCTCCTTCTTGTGTGGCTGGCGGCCTGTCTGCAGTTGCTCCTGGCAATGTGCCCGCTGCGACATCGGTTGCGCCACTGCCAGCTACTTCTTCTCCTTCTTGGGTGGCTGGCTGCTTGTCTGCAGTTGCTCCTGCCAATGTGCCCGCTGCAGCTACTTCTTCTCCTTCTTGTTTGGCTGGCTGGTTGTCTGCAGTTGCTCCTGCCACTTTGGCCTCCGTGACATCGGTTGCGCCACTGCCAGCTACTTCTTCTCCTTCTTGGGTGGCCGGCTGCTGGTCTGCAGTTGCTGCTGCCAATTTTGCCTCTGTGACATGGGGTGCGCCACTGCCAGCTACTGCCTCTCCTTCTTGTGTGGCTGGCGGCCTGTCTGCAGTTGCTCCTGGCAATGTGCCCGCTGCGACATCGGTTGCGCCACTGCCAGCTACTTCTTCTCCTTCTTGTGTGGCTGGCTGCTGGTCTGCAGTTGCTCCTGCCAATGTGGCGGCTGCGACTTCGGTCGCACCACTACCAGCTGCTGCTTCTCCGGTGGCTGGCTGCTTGTCTGCAGTTGCTCCTGGCAATGTGCCCGCTGCGACATCAGTTGCACCACTACCAGACATTTCGTCTCCTTCTTGGGTGGCTGGCTGCTGGTCTGCAGTTGCTCCTGCCAATGTGCCCGCTGTGACATTGGTTGCACCACTGCCAGCCACTTCTTCTCCTTCTTGTGTGGCTGGCTGGTGGTCTGCAATTGCTCCTGGCAATGTCATAGCACCATTGCCAGCTATTTCGCCTCCTGCTTGGGTGGCTGGCGGCTTGTCTGCAGTTGCTCCTGGCAATGTGCCCGCTGCGACATCGGTTGCGCCACTGGCAGCTACTTGTCGTTCTTCTTGTGTAACTGTCGGGTCTGCCAATGTGCCTGCTGCCACATTCGTAGCACCGCTGCCAATTATTTTGCCTCCTTCTTCGGTGGCTGGCTGCTTGTCTGCAGTTGCTCCTGGCAATGTGCCCGCTGCGACATCGGTTGCGCCACTGCCAGCTACTTCTTCTCCTTCTTGGGTGGCTGGCGGCTTGTCTGTAGTTGCCCCTGGCAATGTGCCCGCTGCGGCATCGGTTGCGCCACTCCCAGCTACTTCTTCTACTTCTTGTGTGGCTGGCTGCTTGTCTGCAGTTGCTCCTGGCAATGTGCCCGCTGCAGCTACTTCTTCTCCTTCTTGTTTGGCTGGCTGGTTGTCTGCAGTTGCTTCTGCCACTTTGGCCTCCGTGACATCGGTTGCGCCACTGCTAGCTACTTCTTCTCCTTCTTGGGTGGCTGGCTGCTGGTCTGCAGTTGCTCCTGCCAATTTTGACTCTGTGACATCGGGTGCGCCACTGCCAGCTACTGCCTCTTCTTCTTGTGTAGCTGGCGGCTTGTCTGCAGTTGCTCCTGGTAATGTGCCCGCTGCAGCTACTTCTTCTCCTTCTTGTTTGGCTGGCTGGTTGTCTGCAGTTGCTTCTGCCACTTTGGCCTCCGTGACATCGGTTGCGCCACTGCCAGCTACTTCTTCTCCTTCTTGGGTGGCTGGCTGCTGGTCTGCAGTTGCTCCTCCCAATTTTGACTCTGTGACATCGGGTGCGCCACTGCCAGCTACTGCCTCTTCTTCTTGTGTAGCTGGCGGCTTGTGTGCACTTGCTCCTCGCAATGTGCCCGCTGCGACATCGGTTGCGCCACTGCCAGCTACTGCTTCTCCTTCGTGGGTCGTTGGCCGCTTGTCCGCAGTTGCTCCTCGCAATGTGCCCGCTGCGACATCGGTTGCGCCCCTGCCAGCTACTGCTTCTCCTTCTTGTGTGGCTGGCTGCTTGTCTGCAGTTGCTCCTTGCAATGTGCCCACTGCAACATTGGTTGCGCCACTGCCAGCTACTGCTTCTCCTTCTTCGGTGGCTGGCCGCTTGTCTGCAGTTGCTCCTGCCACTGTGTCGGCTGCGACTTCGGCTGCACCACTACCAGCTACTGCTTCCCCTTCTTGGGTGGCTGGCTGCTGGTCTGCAGTTGGATGTATGTTTTCACTCAGATCTGTAGGTTCTGCCATGTGGAGTCTCTGTACAGAATCTCTCTTAGAGAGCAGTTCCGGGCTTCCATGGCTTTCATTTTTCGGTGTCTCTGGTTCTTGTTTGCACAAATCCCTGCTGTCTGAAGGATGAGTCTAGCCTAGTGCAACTAGTATGAAAGGATATGAAAGGGAAGTCTGATGCAAAGCAATGCCTTCTTGTCTGTTTCTTCTGTGTAGAAGCGAATCGCCTCCGAACCATCAAGCTGTCGGGAATCTTTTGTCTTTGAAGGCAACATCTAAATCAATGCAGGTCTGCTCCAAGCAAACTTCAAAACAAATCCAAGTAGCGCTTATCTGGGTGTGGTCACTGCTCTGGACAAAACTTCAGAGTCCATTGAGTCCATAGCGCCAATGCGTCATGGACACGGACCTTTTTTAGCGTAAACAAGCGTCCAGCGCGCGTCTCACCTCGAGGATATTTCTGGAAAAAAAATGTCAAACGCAGAGCCAAAGATACAATACGATTCAATACGATTCAATCAACGGAAGAGCCTTTTCTTCATCTCCATCTTTCAGGGCTGAAGCAGCCTCAGTCAGAGTTGAGCTGGACCGCCCTGGCGCCGCCAAGGGGTTCCGACGAGGTCCCCACGCCAATGAAGACAAGTCGGGAGCTGCTTGGAGACCTTGGCTGCTCGGAGCTGCTCGGATGAAAGGACTATTTCAACATATTTCAACATATTTCAACATATTTCAACATATTTCAACATATTTCAACATATTTCAACATATTTCAACATATTTCAACATATTTCAACTATTTCCTATCACAACAAAACTTGATTGGAAATAGTCCTTGGAGGATGGTAGCACTTGGTAGCTTCCCATCTCTGACTTGTTCAACTTCGAGAGGAATGCTTGGCACAGTCAGTTTGGCACCCCTTCATCTCACTCATCTACAGTTCTCACTTGGCTCTACTGCAAACAACCTCAACGATCACCTCAACTATCAATAACTAGAATATCCAAGCATTTTTCTTTGCCTCCGCACCCACCCGCAGGCACGGTTTCAAACGGGTTGGTCCTTGATGTCGAACAATTTTCAAATCTGCATCACATGTCAACATCTTGTTCTACTGATTTCAGTTTTCAGTTTATGGTGGGATGGGAATGGATGGGATACAAAATGATACAAAATGCGTCAGAATGCGTCACTTGGCAAATGCTATCAAGTGCTACAAGCGGTGGGGACACGTGGGGACATGATCCCTCCTGCAGCCGGAGAGTTGGAAAATCACATGACGTGGAATTCCTTGCCTCAGCTGCCAGCGGCCAAGAAGTTCATGTCACTGGACTGGACAAAACATCGTGTTGGAGATTGCAAAACATCAGAGCGAATCAAACATCGCACATGCATGTAAAATGATGCAAACTTGCAGCTAAAATGTGTTGAAGTCAAAATGTGTCCAGCTATGTCCAGCTTCAGGAAGAGTGATCCTGATCGAATATGATCTAAGTCCAAGGCATCCACAAGAGTCCCTTCGCCCTGCAAATGCTCTTTGGCGGGCCACCAGCCTGGCTCAGTTTGTGCCACAATGATGTTCGTCTCGGCTGAAGATCTTGGAAGTAGCAACATTGGCAGTGTGCCAATATGATCACAGTATGATCACAGTATGATCACCAGGCCGATTTCTGGCAATGTCAAATCGGTGGCACCTCAATCCATTCCTCAAATCGAAGTGGGTCGAAGGGCCGATCTGCCTTGTTCACTGCGAAAATAGGAACGCTGAGGTGATTCAGTGATGCATCAGTGGTGCATCATGGATTATCACAAATCATGTCCTGAGCTGCTCCAGCTGCTGATTTCATGTCATCCTTTCCAGAAAATTTCTTCAGGTATCCCAAGTCTTTAGTCTTACAACAATCTGCAGCCAATGTTGTTTTTTTCATTAAAAGAGCAATCTCGAAAACCCTAGGTTCACGGAAAGGACATTCACAAATTTGGGAAGGTCCCATCGCTTACCACACGTTTGTACAATAATGATATATGGTAAACTTTGGGGGTATCGCTTGCAGGAAACTGCTACATTTTTATACGTATATATAATTCACAGAAATCAACGTCCAATTTGGGTACCGCTAATGTGGATATTAGAGAAATACAATGACATAACCTTGAAAAGGGGTATCGCTAATTTGGGAAGGTCCCATCGCTTACCATGTGTTTTAAACAATTTCCATCAATTTCCATAAGCCAATGTCCGTCCAATACATATTTAGTATTGCCGGGGTTTTGCGGTGAGAAGACAGTGGCAAAATGTTGCACATCATTTCTCCAAGTTGGATCCAGGCAGAATAGACAAATGAGGCTGCCGTTGCACGCAAGCCTTGGCTTCAATCTCAGCAAAGCAGGGCAAAGGGGTAAACTATGGCTATGGTAAACTTGCCGGCAGAGGCCGTTGATAATCCACATGTTGGGACACCACTGATTACATTCTACATTCTTGAAGGCACAAGCTTCTGGACAGGTGACCCGAGCGATGCGAATTCAATCTTTCGTTGTCCTGAAAAGGAGCAGGATCAAAACTCAAAACCACACCAGAACACTGTGGATCTTCGGGAGTCTTGATTGTCGTTTCCTGCGCTCAACTTCCGATACCAAGCCAGATCATTGTCTGACCTCCACGCCTGCACTCGTCGTTTCTTGATCCTCAAAGAGTGATATAAACTGACCAGTGTCTTCAAAGAATGGAAAAGGTTCAACTTCAACTTGTTTTTCTCCCCTGTTCAGAATACAGCTTCTCGTTTAAAGGTCAAACACAGCCACATGATGCCACATGTCTGTAGATCTGCTGAGAACTCCAACGCAGGTGCTTTCTGCTCGGTCTGGGCAAACTTTGAGCTTGAAGGATTTAAGGATGCAATGATTCCACGACATTCTCCATTCGTAGCACCAAACCGTTCATGTTGAGGAGCAATGGTATTTACCCATACCATACCGATATTGACTGTTGACATATACGGGCCTTAAGCTTCTGTTGATCTTCAAGGCTGCTTATCAGCGCTAAGTCCTTGGATTTTGCTACGATTTCCACTGTTTCCAATGAATGTTCCAGCTATTCTGGAGCTGGGTACATTACTACTGCACCATGCTCACAGCGAATGATGCGAGGAGGATTCTCCTGGGAAAGAGGCTTTGCTGGAGTCGGGGCGTATGATTTTCACTTCTACTCGGTGGCAACAACATAAAACAACTATGAAAAACGGATTTGAAAAGCACTCATGATGGGGACTTGAAGCAGAGCCCCAGCGGTCCTGCAATATCAGGAGAATGTGCCACGTACTGTTTAGAGTGTGATGTTGAATTTTGATAATTTTGGGCCTTGTGAATTGCAGGGTCAGCCCATCTTCACTGCATGTTTCACATCTGCAGCACTCTCTGCTTCTTTTTTGTCGCAAACTCTCTGGCGGTCTTCCGGGTCTTCCCAATGGGAAGCTTGCTGCGCCAAACCTGCTGATCAGCTTCACGAGCAACTGCCATTGGCAAGGACTCCTTCAATTGGACACAGCAAAACACTTGGCATTTTCCGCTCAAAAGGTCATCAGACCATTCACAGCATCGTCGTCGTCATCATCGTCATCCTCCTCCTCGTCGTCATCACCATCATCAGCAGCACCATCATCATCAGCACCATCATCATCAGCGCCATCATCAGCGCCATCATCACAATCATCATCATCATCATCATCATCATCATCATCATCACCATCATCAGCACCATCATCATCAGCACCATCATCATCAGCACCATCATCGTCATCGTCATCATCATCGTCATCGTCATCGTCATCATCGTCATCGTCATCATCATCATCATCATCATCATCACCATCATCAGCACCATCATCATCAGCACCATCATCATCAGCACCATCATCACAATCATCATTATGATCATCACCACAATTATCACAATTATCACAATCACCACAATCATCACAATCATCGCAATCATCACAATCATCACAATCATCACCACCACCGCCATCATCATCATCATCATCATCATCATCATCATCATAATGAAAGTGTAAAAAGGGAGTATAACCTCCACAATCATCAACCAACAGTGGTTTCGAACACTGTTCAAGTGACAAAGCAGCACAGCTGTGTCAAACTTATGGTCTTTGAACTTCGAACATGTTCAAAGGCCATGCATATTCCACAAAAACAGCCTATTTGACCGAAGGATAAGTTGCAGAAAATCATCGCTAGTCTTGCTTTGTCTGCGCCCCTGGCCATCTAGGATTGCTGGGGGTGCTTAAGATATTCCATGATATTCCTGGTTTTCCCATGTTTTCCAGCATGTTTTCATGTCGCAATTGTCACACATCTTTTTCCGCTTGGGATGGTCAGGTGGCTCATGGGAGCTGATCTTAATCTCTAAGCATTCCGTCCAACAGCACAGCAAATCATTTGCGCGGCTGTGGCTCTGGTCCGCAAGAGACTGGAAAGACAGATGCACTCAGAACCTCTCAGATCCTCTCAGAAAGATTGGGAAACCATGATCTTGTAGTCGACGGCGTGATTGGAGAGGTTGCTAGTGCCAGATTTTGATGAGCAATCGGACTGGCCAAACCGCTGCTTGCATCTCTGATCAACAGCCTCTCCAACAATCCTACTAAGTTACTTATAAGTTACATCTAAGTGACATCCAAGTTACTACAATGAGACAACACAACTGCGACACATCCGATGCATCGATTTCTAAGCACCGATTTCCCGTGCCTGGCGCAACTTTGAAGCCAAGGGCTTCAACGCTCCGCTCTGAAGACGCCAAGTGACCTGCCGGGGGCTGCCGGCATCGTGGCAATTTCACCATGCAATTGTCATGTTTTTGTCGTGTTGTCAATTGTGGTTGTAATTATTTTGGTTATTATATGTGGTATCGGTATTGTATAGTTATTATCATTATGTTGTCATCTGCAAGTTGCTTCAAGTTGGGTTCTGAGAGCCAGCTTCGTTGAACCCTGAGTGACTGAATGTGAAGTCGCTGTCGTGGACAGTGGCAGAATAGCGACAGAACTTATTGACACTGCAAGGTTCAGAAACTCCAGTGCAAGTGCCCAAAATCAACAACTCAACAGCACAATCTGATAATCTTGCAGGTTAAAAGGTTTGCGAAATACCGAAATACACCTGAGTTTCCGTTGCTGCACTTCACACAACCTGAAATGGTACGGTGAAATTTCATGAATCCGTGCACACGATGGACCTGCTTGGATCGCAGATCCAAATCCTCCTGTGTAGAAGAATAGTTCTCCGGCGGGAAAACGACTGCAATCTCCTGTGCCAGAAACATCCACGACACCCTTCGACTGGCTCAATATCATTAAAGTATATATTTTTAAGTAATTCAGTCTCAGGATCTCTCAGGCACTTGGTATCATTTCTTTCAAATCTTGCACTTTGCTGCACTTGATCTGGGTGATAGTTCGAGGACTTTCAGTTCGAAAACGATTCAAAACTTGTTCACACCGCCCGCCTCAAAAACTGCTTTCAGGATGTGCACATAGGTATCCAGGTCCAGCTTTGACAATTGTTGATTGGCCACCAGGTCATCATAGAAAGCTTGGCTTGGGAAGCGGAAGCCATCCTGAAAAAGCGAAACTGTATGAAACTGTAAGATTCACCATGATTCACCATGATTCACCATGATTCACCATGATTCACCATCCACAAGGCAAACCACGAACTGACAGGAACTGCTGTCTTTGGAGGTTGAAGCTTGATGAAGTTTGGAAGCGCAGTCCTCTGCTATGATAGGCAAAACGCAACATTTCTCCAACTTGATCACTGAGAGCAGCCATGACGCCACCTCTACAGACCTCAGGTGAATAGACGGAATAGACGGAACAGATGGAATAGACGGAATAGAGTGAAATGTTTTCACATGTTTTCACTGACTGACATGACTGACACTGCAAATCCATTTAAACCCGTGAAGAGAGCACAAGTTCACATGTTGTGACAGTTTGGTTTGGTGCCTATTGACAGCCCTGGGATCTTCAAATGACAAATGCTCGAACGGTCTACCACCTTGTCTTGACCATCAGTTTGAACCCTGGAACAGGCCCCCAATTGGTCCCTGACCGTCCCCATCAGTCCAGGAACCTGAAACATCCTTCGCTGCAAATCATGAGCACTGTCGCGGTCGTCGCAGGCAAGGGCGCTCCCTGACCAAACAAACGCACCCAAATGCACCCAACATGACTCTTTGGGCAGCAAAGAATTGGAAACTCTTGTAACGTCTTGTAACATGAACAACATCTAAACATGCCTCTTTCAGTTTTCTTTAGCCTCATGCATGTGTTCAAGGATTTTGCCGAGGCCAAAACCATCTTGCATGTCCCGCTGCAATGCTTGTGCTTCTTGTCTCCTTGTTCCCTCAATGAGGTCCCTGCCTTTGTCAACACTGCTGGCATGCTGTCCCGATGACTCCCAGCCAGCTTGGGCAGGATGAGATCCAGCAGGATGTAAGCCTCAGGTCTTGGTTGAGATTAGTCGGAGTATGTTACAGTACTGATTAGATCTGATATTAGTTGAGATGGGGAAAAAGTGTGAGGAGTTAAAGGATGGTAAGGGATTGTAAAGGTGTCCTCCCATAGCACCTTTCAAGAGGCGCCAGCATCATGACTTTCATGAAGTATGTTGATGCAATTGATGCGACGTCACATTGGGAGATAGTTTAACTTTCCATTGATTTACACGATTTTCCAACGTGTGACATGGCCGACATGGCCGACATGGCCGACATGGCCGACATGGCCGACATGGCCGACATGGCCATTCTGAGGGAAGAACAGTTGCAACAGCCTCGATGTTCTCAAGATCTGCTAAGACTACACAGTCCGGTTCGCCGCTCGAAATCCTTGGCTTTGCCAAAAATGTCCAAATCTCACAAATCCAAGGACGCAAAAGTACCAAAATAAACCAAATTGGCTAAGCAATATTAAAGTAGAAGTAGAAGTAGAAGAAGAAGTAGAAGTAGAAGTAGAAGAAGAAGTAGTAGTAGTAGTAGTCGTCGTCGTCATCGTAGTAGCAATGCCAAGGTTCATCTGTTTCTTACTGGTTCCCGTCAAGTCGTTGCCCATCAACTCAATCGCATCTGGTGTCAGGAATGGAACAGCAGTGGTTGGCACAGTGCTGATCCAGCGCAGCGTCTCTTCCACCTCCTGAGACACAAAATGCCGAATCTTGGCCGAAGCTGTGCCAATTTGATAAGGAACAGACATGGTAAAGTATGGGAACATATGGGAAAATGATGATAAACAATAAGCCACTATGAATAAACTGCTAATAAACGATGGGTTTTGTGGCTAACACTTCTTCAAACAAACCCATGTAAAACATCCGGAAAACCAAAGATGTGTTTAACGCTATTTTGGTGTTTTTGGCCAAGTTGCTGTCAGGCCAAGATTGTAATTTGCCAGCTCTGTGATGTCCGGGACAATGCTAGAATAGCTTTCAATGAAGGTCTTGTCTGGTTCGACCTGGGCCAAATGTGCCAATATGAACTCAGGTGAAAACCGGTTTCTCGATTCCTTGACTGATGTTTCAGCTGAAAAGGATAGCTCATGAATTTTAACTATGTTTTCCAGCAGTACTAGTTTAAGTCTTTCTTATCGCTCAGAAGAATCATGGACAGTGAGACAATGTGAGACATACATACTGCGAAAGCGGATCCAACGCCGGGGCACATAACCAGGGAGTGCCAAAACCACAGTATCCACCCTGACCGGGGTAGAACCCTCACAAAATCACGAAAGCTGCAACTCAATGGGGTAAAATCGATGAAAGATTCACATCCCAGAAATCCAAGAGTGAAATTGAAATAGATTAAACGCATATTAAACGATATTAAACGTGGATTTAGGCAGAATTGGAAAAGCACGATAAAGCACCAAATCCTTGACATTTCGCCGTACTCTCTTTGCAATGTTGGAGCTGGGATTGGGGTTTCTAGACTTGGTGGGAAATTAATCGAGAGACGGGGGTATGCAACTTGAGGCCAGGGAAAGGTACGAACATGTATGAAAGCTAGCCCGATCTAGCCAGGACATGCATTTGGGTGTCCAAGAGCTGGTGTGACATGGAGTGAATGGCAATATTAGATCGGAACAGTGTGTTTCTTCACCTGCTGCCAGCGTCGAGGCTTCTGTGAGATAGGTGAAACATCTCCGGAAAGAAAATCTCTAGTTGAAAAGTGACAAGAACGTGGGTAGAAAAATGCCCTCAAGGCGGAAGCCGAAGATCAATGCCTTTTGGGTTCGATGCATAGGTGGAAAATAGATACGGAAGGAAAGAGTTAGAAAAAGAGAGAGAGGGGGAGAGAGAGAGAGAGATTTGAAATAAGGACATACAAAAAATTATGAAGAAAGTACAAAACAAGGCTACAACAGCCTACATATATATATATATTATATATATCTCTCTCTCATAAATATATATATATATAATCCATATAAGGGTCAAAAGGATGCCGTGTGAGGCTGATCATGATGCATCACACCCAGCCAGGCAAGGGTTGGACCACAAAATTGAGCCCCGCTAGGGGGAGGTACCTGGAAACTTGGGATCCAACGTTCTAGCCGGTCCTAGCCGGTCCTAGCCGGTCCTAGCCGCTCCTTGCATGAGTTACTTCAGCATACGCTAACCCTCGTGACAGGTCTGCTTGCAAAATCATGCGAATCTATGTGCTAGAGTACTCCAATGTATTTATCATGTCTTATCTGCATCATGTGTATCATTGTGTATTTTTTGTGTTCATTTCATCTCTGAAAATCTTTCAAAATCTTTCAAATTTCACCCTGGAAGAGTTCTTCTCAGTTCGACATTCCGAGGGTTCCAACGACGAATTCTGCCTCTGGATCCTGGCAGTGCAGATCTCCCCAACACACCACTTCCGCGTCAGCAATTCTGGACTGCCCAGAACCACCAGAGTCTCAGTGTCTTGACCAACGTAGTTAAGGACACGAGTGGGATCGTTCAGGTCATCGCAATCAACAAACCTCGGCTCCAGCTCTAACCATGACATGGTGCAGGACGAAAGAAATTCACGAATTTCACAAGGTCCACAGATTTTGGCATAAGCAAGCGGTGTTGCTGAATGCTTTGTCTCAGGCACTATCTTTTCCTCCCATCATCAAAACATAGCATAGCCGAAGGAAGTTTAGAAGTCAAACTTCCGACAATATGAACAGATGAAAAGCAGAGATGGGAAGAGTCAGAGAAGAGAAGAAAAGAAGAAAGAAGATCAAAAAAGAGAAAGTCTCAGAAGAAAGAAGGTTCAGGTGCGCGAAAAGGCAGGAAAGTCGCGATTCACTGTTTTTCCAATGATTTGTGGCTCCGGGGGGTCGAAAAGCAGACTCGCTAAAGCGGAGGGTGCGGGGCCATGTAGCCAGATGAGAGATGAAAAGTTGCACGCCATTGTGGCGGGAAGCACATTTGCAAGTGAAAAGCTTCGGAACACTTTTGGAAGCTGAGATGTCGAAAAGTGCACGCCGTTGTGGCGCGAAGCACATTTCCAAGTCAAAAGTTTCGAAAAAATCCGCCCGCACCGAAGGTGCTGGGGCGTGATCTTCCGGATGGCACTCGTAAAAGGTTACAGGTTTACCTGGGGGGGGGGGCATTTTTCGGCCAAAACCTCCTGTTTTTGATAGGTCGTGACGCTCGCCTTCAAAAAACACTGTAAAAAACAGTACGGAAGACACCTGTTCGTGAACGCGCCCGTCCAAAATCGGCAAGCGAAAAGTGAAAAAAACCCGTGTTTTTCAACTTTTTGACTTCAATTTTTTGGTTTGCAACATCTTTTTTTGCGGTTCCGCAGGTGGCCTGGCCCGGAGGCGGATTTTTGAGTTTTTGGACCCGTTTTCGGACTGATTTTCGTCGTTTTGTGATAGCAGAAACACTGGTTTTTACAGTGTTTTTCTGTTTTCTGCATGCTTGACGGCTAGCTTCAAAACTTCCAAAAACCTCGTAAATTACGCTGTTTTATGTTACGGTGTGAATGAAAACATCGTAAATACCAGTGTTTTTTGACGTTGGTTAAAAAAACACTGTAAATTACAGTGTTTTTGGCCACCTGACCCTCAAAAACCATGGTATTTGCAGTGGTTTCTGCTTCTCACCGCGCAAAAACACTGTAAATAACAGCAATTTCGCCGTTTTTTCATGTTTTTAGTTATTTTTTGAACTGCGTTGGTCCGCTATACATGGCCATCAAATTCTTCGCGTTTTTTTTTCCGACAATCAGTACTTTCGGATGTTTTTGGTCTCAATGCCCCTGCTGTGTGAGCCCAACGATGCGGTGCGGGCGGTTGCCGTCGCGAAGCGACGTGAATAACTCATGGGTACGGACCACTTTCGGACGTTCAGATGTCGTTTCGTGTGGCAGGCGCAAGGGATTGCGCACCTTGTCAAAAGTGAGCAAAACGTGAAGGTTTTGTAGCAGATTAAACTACAACCACCACTATACACTACACTACACTCCAATACACTACAACTACAGCTACAGCTGCAGCTACAACTACAACTACACTACATTCCACTACACTACGCTAATTACACTACACTACAATAATTACACTACACTACAGCTACAGCTACAACTAAAACTACACTACATTACGCTACACTACACCACACTAATTACATTGCACTCCACTCCAATCCAATCCACTCCACTCCACTCCACCCCACTCCACTAACTACAACTACAACTACACTACACTCCACTTCACTTCACTGCACTACACTACATTGCACCACTCTACGCTCCACTCCACTTCACTTCACTGCACAACACTACACTCAATTACATTACACTACACTGCGCTACAGCTACAACTACAACTGCAAGTACAACTACAACTACGACATACATTACACTACACTAATTACATTACACTCCACTCGACTCGACGCCACTCCACTGGGCTACACTACACTACACTAACTACAACTACAACTAGAACTAGAACTACAACTAGAACTACAACTACGGCAACAACTCCAACTACACTACATTACACGACACTGCGCTAATTAAATTACACTAACTAAATTGCACGACGGTACGCCGCTACACTACACTCGACTCCACTCCACTCCGCTCCACTCCACTAACTACAGCTGCAGCTACAACTACAACCACAACTACAACTACACATAACTACACTACATTACGCTACGCGTCACTACACCCCACTGCACTACACTAAACAACACCACACTACACCACGCCACACCACACTACACTAGACTAGACTACACTACAGCATGCAACACTACAGCACGCTACACTACACTACATTACATTGCACTACACTCATTACACCACACCACAACTACAACTGCATCTGCGCCACACTAATTACACTACACCACAACTACAACTCCACTGCACTACAACTACAGCTGCACTACACTACATCACACTACATCCAGCAGTTGTGGGTGAGGTGACCACTGTAACCATTGTAACCACCCCAACAAACACCACTCCAACCACCTTTCGGTCCATCAGTGGATTCGCTCTGCCATCCATGCATCACAACAACTCACCTCTCCTATACTGTCCTATCTTTGAAAATTCCGCCACCACCACCTTGTGCTGTACTACTGGTAATTACAGCATAAATATATGCCATGTAGCAGCCAACGATCACATATTGTAAGTAACCAGGCACCGGAAACACAACGGCGCTCGAGCCACCAAGTTACGTGTTAAATTGCGGGCCACGCTTCTGCAACTCCATCTTCAGCAATCGTGCTAGACTCCCAGCTGCTACCTTCAGACCCGATGATTCCCGGCCAAAAAGGTTCCAAATGTAGGCGCCCAAGATTCCAAGATGAATGGGAGCTTTATTCCTGCTAAAGATGGGTACTGATTGGTGATACAAAATTCGTCGAGGGTTTCTTTGTTCTGCTTCTGTTCACATGAGCTTCTTCCATCTTTTTCCCACATTCTCATCATTCTCTCGTCAAACCGATATCCATGGCTGCAGTTGGTCTATTAGCAAAGCGTTAGGTATCAGCGAGCAATGGCAGTTGCAAGTTCACTGCTATTTTCTATCAACGGAAGGCCCAAGAATGACGACCTTTGTTCGAGGGACAAAGGCAGTGGTCTATTGATGTCTACTGCCAAGTTGGCCGAGGGACTTTTTGATGGCACAAGAAGAAGCGGAACTGTTTCCTGCAGAGATTGAAGCTTCCACAGAGCCGAAGCGCTGCAAACCACCGTGACACCATGACTTGAACACAGCGACAGAATGCTCAAAGCATACTCCGACAGTTTCAAAATGTGTCAAACCCGTTTGCAAAGCTGACAACATCGTTGACTCCTGTATCTGACGAAAAAGTGCTTTGCTATTCCATAAAATATTGCTGCGGCGATCGCCAGGAACATGAGACTGAAGAAGACCACGCCTCAATGTGCTAAAAATTGCTGAACGTCGGTATAAACACGGTCTGAAGCACAGCCGCTCATCTACCATCCCTGGTAACCATGGTACATTTTGACACGCCAAAGACACATGTTGCGGTGACTTTGCTGGTGTCCACCTCTGTGACAAAGAGGGAGCCCATGTCAAGGATTACCTGAATCAAACATCAGACATCATCAAACTACCAATTCAAACCAATTCAAACCACCTGACACCCTCTGCAGATTTGGGACAGAGCAAACGCACTTCTTGCACGATACCATGAAAATGGCGGGCAGCGTCAGGTGTTTCTGTATTCAGCATATTCAGATATATTTGGCCCAATGTGTTTCATGAAATGGAGAGAAAAACCACGGTGACCCCACGAAAACATGACCTGGACCAAGGATCACTGGAAGCTCGCCTGTGTTGAAAATATGAATCAATACCATGGTGCTAGCATCCCGGTGACCAGAAGAAGGTCTAAAAAATTGCATGCTGGCGCCCGCCAAGGTTTGTAGAAGGCAGTGATCACAATGCTGCCATACAAGAGAATGTTCATGCAGACCACCTGCAGCTGGCATGGTGTTAGAATGTGAAAGATACGTGATGACATGTGACGAGACATGATGATATGTGCTTCATATTTATCATGTTGCCATAAAGTAGTTATACAGCATGCTGCAATGTGCTCACATGTGCTTAGCCTCTCAGAAGAGACTCTAAGTTGTTTGATGTTTTTTGTTGTTTATCCGGATTAAAACTAACATAACTATGGAAAATCAACATGTTTAATGGGTAAATCAACGAACTTTCTATGGCCATTTTAGCCTTGCCAGCTGAGGAGGGCAGCAGCGGGCAAAGGACCACCAAGGTATTTCGGGCCAAGAAAAGCACCGAGAAGACTTCGGCTCCAGGTCCTAGACGGCACCACATCTTCGCTCAGTGACCAATGTGACCAATGTGAACTAAAATCTAAATGATGAAATCTGATGAAAATGATGAAATCTGATGAAATCTGATGAAATCTGATGAAATCTGATGAAAGTCTGATGAAATCTGATGAAATCTGATGAAATCTGATGAGTCTGATGAAATCTGATAAAGTCTGATTCTGAAATCTGAAATCTGAAAGTCTGATGATGAAGTCTGATGAAGTCTGATGAAATCTGATGAAATCTGATGAAATCTGATGAAGTCTGATGAAGTCTGATGAAATCTGAAAATCTGATGAAATCTGATGAAGTCTGAGTCTGAAGTCTGATGAAATCTGATGAAATCTGATGAAGTCTGATAAAGTCTGATGAAGTCTGATAAAGTCTGATGAAATCTGATGAAATCTGATGAAGTCTGATGAAATCTGATGAAATCTGATGAAGTCTGATAAAGTCTGATGAAATCTGATGAAGTCTGATGAAATCTGATGAAATCTGATGAAATCTGATGAAGTCTGATGAAATCTGATGAAATCTGATGAAGTCTGATGAAGTCTGATGAAATCTGATGAAATCTGATGAAATCTGATGAAATCTGATGAAATCTGATGAAGTCTGATAAAGTCTGATGAAATCTGCTGAAATCTGATGAAGTCTGATAAAATCTGATGAAATCTGATGAAATCTGATGAAGTCTGATGAAGTCTGATAAAGTCTGATGAAGTCTGATGAAATCTGATGAAATCTGATGAAATCTGATGAAGTCTGATGAAGTCTGATGAAGTCTGATGAAGTCTGATGAAATCTGATGAAGTCTGATGAAATCTGATGAAATCTGATGAAATCTGATGAAGTCTGATAAAGTCTGATGAAGTCTGATGAAATCTGATGAAATCTGATGAAATCTGATGAAGTCTGATGAAGTCTGATGAAGTCTGATGAAGTCTGATGAAATCTGATGAAGTCTGATGAAATCTGATGAAATCTGATGAAATCTGATGAAGTCTGATAAAGTCTGATGAAGTCTGATGAAATCTGATGAAATCTGATGAAATCTGATGAAGTCTGATGAAGTCTGATGAAGTCTGATGAAGTCTGATGAAATCTGATGAAGTCTGATGAAATCTGATGAAATCTGATGAAATCTGATGAAGTCTGATAAAGTCTGATGAAGTCTGATGAAATCTGATGAAATCTGATGAAATCTGATGAAGTCTGATGAAGTCTGATGAAGTCTGATGAAGTCTGATGAAATCTGATGAAGTCTGATGAAATCTGATGAAATCTGATGAAATCTGATGAAGTCTGATGAAATCTGATGAAGTCTGATAAAGTCTGATGAAGTCTGATGACATGTTGTGTTTTCATTTTTCCAAGTTTCTAAAGCGAATAAATAGAAACGAGCAAGCGCGGATGAATTGCACATCTGCATTCTCCAGTCGCTTGGGCAATTGGTAGACGATGATCCAAACGCTAACGACCAAGAAGCTCACGGGGAGCAAACCTTGGAAGTGGAAAAATTGGAAACAGACCCATAGGATCCCATGTTCCCATAGGTTCCACATTTCCACACCTTGAACTACTTTCGTAAAGAACTTCAAGGGTTCGCGTTCTTTGTTATCTTTGAATGACCGTTACTCTATCCAATTCTTCCTTTGCCTCCGAAAGGGGTCGAACACACTGGACACAGAGATTAGAGTGTTTGCACTCTTGAAGTTGTTTCCATCTAGGCGTAACAATATTCACATAACGGAATCCTCGAGGTCGGCCCATCTATATACAATCGTCATTGGTCCGAGCGACAGGCAAATCCTCCAACCAATGCCATTTGCAGGTGTTCCTGGGTCCCATCGCAGAACACCTCGGCATCATAACAGCTGTCATCAGCTGTCATAATCTTCACAGTGACATTAGAGTTCAATTCGAATTGCACCCAGTCCCTGGCCTCATCATACGACTGCACCGTCCATAGACCATTTGGATGTATGTGGCAGCGGAAGGGTGCCAGTATCGAGGAACAAAGGGAGATGAAGAAGACCATAAAGAGAGTACCTTGAAAAATCAAACGCTGCAAAAGTCTCAAAATCGTTCCGTTGTCCAAGCTGGCCAGTCCAAAACAAGTCATACACAGACGTTACGCCGTAGGTGTTCCAAATGCTGTCGGATACAGCAGACAAAAGCCAGCGTGAATCAAAAATCTAATCAGGTTTTGGCTTTCTAGATCCAAGAACAACTCGGTGCATCTCAGGGGAAACATTCAGTTTCGCAGCTCAAAACAGGGCATCTGTGACAAAGTTGCCGACTGTTCGTAAAAGGAGGCTGATGCGGAAAGTTTTGGCCCGCTTGTATGCAATGTAAACGCAGTGAACCATGCAAGCCACAACAAAGAATAGAAGCACCTGTGCAGCGGAAAATCGGAAGTCGAGTGATCAAGGCTCAATTTCAGTGCATTGGAAGGGTCACACAAAGAGCAGCAAAATCAAGAACAAGGAGCACACAATCGATACAATATCGACACAACACATAGAATGCACTGAAATCAGCACTCAAACTGGCGCTCAAACCCTCGACCAAAACCGGCCCAAACCATCTGGCCCAAACCCTCCCACCAGGAGCGTTCGAATTGAGAACTTCAACACTGGACTCAATGGTGCGACGCAGCCAATAGAGACCATGTCCTGGCGCGACATCATGGTTGTTGCCACGTCACAGAAACAAAGACACAATAACTGACTTGTTGGTAGTTTCATGCCGATTTTAGCCCGCGACTTTATCAACCAATCAGAGTACTCATGCCACAAGTGATCACTTGAGGCCAAAGGGAAGGGGACAAAAGCTAGTTGGGCAAGGAGAGATGTGTACCCAGAGAATATGTGGTGTGCCGCGACCTGTCTAGGTTCAATTTTTGAACTGAAAAATTGGGAAAAAGGTCGCGCCAAATGAGGTGTCCATTAAGGCCGCTGACAATGTCCTGATGACATGCTGTGGGTTCACATGTCTCAAGACTCTCAAGAAACCATTTTCATGAGCAGTCATGGTATCTGTCAGGAGGCTAAGCACCTTTGCAGCACCAGGTGAAAAATTGCAGCTGAACTCATGACCTCGTCAATCGTGTCCCACATGCTGTAGTGAACTTTTCACTAACTTTACCAAACACTAAAAGGTGGATGTCTAAATCAGCTGGGAGGACACAATTCTCACCCTAACATCTCGCAATTTCAGGCTTCTATGTTGAAGTAGCACGCGACGGGATTCGAACCTGGGGGAAGGGAAACAATGGAGGACTTATCCAACGGCTAGCAGCCATTGCTTTTGAGAGCCAGCTGTTGCTCAAGTATGAGAACCGAGCAGACCACGAAACAGGTATGACCATGTTATGCGTTCTGTCAGAAACATGGGAAAAGGGTCGATCTAACTCCTTCGACCCCCTGATACAAACAAAGAGACATGACATGACATCACATCAGGTCAGATCACGTCACACCACATCACATCACATCACAACATCGCATGCATGCATACATGCATACATGCATACATGCATACGTGCAAACGTGCATAAAACCAAGCAAAAAACATCAACATGGACGCAGCAGGATTCGAACCACCGATGGGGATTTCGACATGATAGCTCATGGCGTCTGCTCACTCCAGCTAGCAAGCTAGCTTTCGCACTAAATCATAATTTTAATATATTTAAATTAAGTTCTACTTGACACCTCTCCAGTGCTTTCTTTGTGCAAGAGAAAAAGAAACTACCCCAGGCTGCCAGATGCCCGGTCCAGATCAAACGCTAGAAGCTCCAGAAATTCCAAAATACTCGAAAAAGGCTGGCCCCACACGATCTTGAACTGCTGGATCACCTCAGCACATGCCCTGGCTCCAAATTTCAAATTGGATTACGAAAGTCTCGCCTGAAGTCTCGCCTGAAGTCTCGCCCAGTAATCCTTGCTTTGGCGTCTGTACATTCTGTCCAAGTGGCAGTGAGCTGTTGGACCACCGTGACCATCTGACCCAAGCCAAGCGCTGCAATCAAGAGGCTGCCGGGCTGCCTGACATTCTCGCGCATGTAAACTGAGCATCACTGGAGCGGCTCAGTTAAACGTCCGGAAAAGGATGAAAAAGGAACAAAGATGAACAAAGAAAGCCGACTCCGTGGACTCCACACTGTTCTTGAAAAGCCAACTATTCATGCTGTCTGCTGTGAGGCGAGATGTGAAATTGCTTGAACATGTTGACCCCACAGACCTGTCCACTGAGCACAATCCTACTCCGATTTCGGCACATTTCGGCACTCTGCACATCCCATAGAGATCATAGAGCCAGCCTGCTCGTCTTCCCTTCCTTCACTAGGACCACGTACAGGAGTGCAATCCCAAATACACACAATAGTCCTACGAGCACCAGGATCACCTTGGCTCCACCAGCTTTCCAACATCTGTGTCGTTGTCATAAAAAAGGCGAGGTTTCCATAGCAGTGGGTTGTAGCTTACACCAAAATCCAATGGTTAATGTAATGACTGTCCCCATTGAAATTGCAACTCCCAAGTTCTGTACAACCCCAATATTTGGTTCCATGGCGCATCTATCATCAACGCCAAGGCCTCCGAAAATTTTCTTCGTCGATTTTTGGGTCGAATCCAGGGCACATAATCTTTAGAGCCGCAGGCGATGCAAAGATCTTCCGTTTCATGGAGCCCAGGGAGACACGAAGTGCAGCTCAAGCTGTTGCTATCTCGCCCAGCTGCACAATTTCCAGGAGCACCACCTGGCGCTGACACATGGCCACGACATGGCATGAAAAACAGGCAATATTAGCTAATGAATGGATAGTAATGGTATGAATATATATATATATACATATAATTATATACATACATATGTGGATGATGAAGATAATGGATTTTTCATGTTTTGTGGATTGATTTTTGCAGCACCACTTCTGGGACACGTCGGAAGCTCTGCGAATCCAAACGCTCTTCGCTTGGCCTGGACATCTCCTGGAGCGCCCGTAGCATCGAAAGACATCCCCAGGTGCCTGCAGAATTCTGGTCATTCAAACAGGTCAAACGGTCAAACAGGTGCATGAGTCCATCCCGAAGAAAAGTCTTGTTTACATTTGTTTAGTACAATGACAATCCATCAAAGGAAAATCGGTGCTGTTTTCACCTCAGGAAAGAAGCTGTTTATATACAACAAATAGAGCTGAAGAAACAACAAACCAAGGATGACGTAGTGGTCCTCCAAACCTTTAAGCGATGTGCTATTCATTGATCGAATGTCCTTTAATGGCCAGATATGGCAAGTTTCTGCATGGCTGATCTGCGTCAACACTTGTGCTGCCAACCCTTGGCACCACTTGGCACCTCTGGTTTTGAGAAGTAACCAGGTTTCAGCAGCAACTGATTGGAGCCCGGACATCTTGAGCCTTCAACGCACACCTGCCAGCTGCCCAAACTCGCCAAGGACTCGTCAATTTCGCATTTCACACCTGAACTGAACTTCAACTGTGTAAACTATATATTATATATGGACCCCCGATGACCACCTCAATCTCGCTCCAATAAGATTCCCAAGGCATTGACATCCAAAACGGGCCGAAACCGCCCTGTATGTTGAACGGTGCCTCACAACGACCTTTCCAAAGATAGGTCCCTTCCACACAGCTGCAGTAGTCCTCTGAATCGGCGCCCTGAGGCTCCAGAGCTATTCGGAATTATTCCCGTGGATATATATATATATATATATAACACATTCATACTATATATGTCTATAAATATACATATACATAATATATATATATATATTATACACCTGGATCTGGGAAAGGACACACATAATTGCCCGTTTGCAAGATTTCTGCCCTTAGGAAGGATTTCTTGTGAAGGACCTGGAAATGGTCATTTCTTGCCTACTGTGGTCAATTTCGTATATCGAACCTTTTGGGCTGATCTGACTCTACTCTGCGCAAAAATGCGTCGATTTTTCTGGGCACAAATTCCCAAGAAAAGGGCGGAGATACCGGGGTAGACTCAACATGACCGAAAAATGAAAACATGAAGCGGTCAGTTTTTCTTGAAATGTTCATCCTTATTTTGAAATGGACGAATCTAAAAAATGAACAGAAATCAAACCAAAATCTGCCCTGGACAGAAATTTGTAACCAATGAAACTGTATATTTGTATATGATGTATATTGTATAACTATATGTGTAGATGTATATACAATGTTTTATGCTGTCTTACTTATGTTCTTGATTTGTTCACATTCATTCTTTCTGAAAATATCAATTCATATCAGAATCACATGGACCCATATGGACCCTATGTGCTTCTGACAGCAACCAATGGTTTGAGGTGACAACCATGGCCTGAATTTGAATCCATGTCTGCTCGCGCTGTGACATCACAGCCTCGCTGGTTGTCCAGCGCCTGAGTCTCGAATCAGGAGCTGGTGATTACCTGCTGCCTGTCTCACTAGAACCCCACAAAGACAGCATCGTGCTGAGATGAAAGTAGCTCCCATTGCAAAGTGCATTTTCGAACGGTTCACAAGTCCGACCCGAGCTTCTCTGTTTGATCCGCAGGGCCACATTGAACGCACGAGGTCATTGCGTAGCGATTTGCAAAGCGTCCCAAGCTGCAAGGGATGCATTCTGTCTGACCTTTCAGCTCAGACCTGGCACAGGCGTCGGCGCATGGCACTGAAAGCACTTTCCCCCGCAAACAAAAGCATTCAATGAACTCTGGATGCTTTTATTTCATAGGAAATATTGCAAATTCATAATATGTATATATATATATATATGATTAGATGTAATTATATATATATACAATTATATATAATTATATATAATTATATATAATTATATATAATTATATATAATTATTTATAGTTATATATAATTATATATAGTTATATATAATTATATATAGTTATATATGATTATATAAAATCATGTATAATCATATATAGAATTATATATAATCATATATAATCGTATATAATCATTTATATAAATATATAATTTATATATAATCATATATATATATACAAATAGTATATAATATATATAATATATATACATATTATTGTATATATTATGTGTTTGCATATACATATGTATATATTATGTGTATATATTATGTATATGTATATATTATGTGTATATATTATGTATATGTATATATATTATGTGTATGTATATATAATGTATATATATATATATAATTATTATGTATATATATATTATGTATATATATATATTATATATTATATTATGTATATATAAATATGATATATATATATGTGTATTATGTATATATATATTATGTATGCATGTATATATAATTATATATATATATTAAGTGTGTATATATATATATGTACATAATAAATATATATATATGATATATATACATATATATGTATATATATTATACGTATAGGTAGTATAGCAAAAAGTCATGTTCAAAAATTCTCAAAACACATATTTGGAGCATTTTGGAACTCTGGCCTGGTGCCAGGTTCACAGAGCAAGCATGTGCTTTCCCCTGGTAGAGGTTGGTAGTGTCCGGCATCACAAGGGATGCAAACCCGCGTTCTGTCCTGACTCCGAAGATCAATCTCCAGCGGAGTTCTGTACCATTTCTTCAAGTTCAAAACACAAAATATGTCCAACTTTGTCCAACCTATCCAAAGGCACCAAACACGGCCAAACACAGAAAGCTGTGCTGATTTACTCTGTGCCGAGGCTAACATGCAACTTGTGCATCGAACAAAAGCTCCTGCTCCACAGATTGATGACCAGGACGACAAGGCGCACATTTCACGGCCATCCCTGGCACAACCAGAGTTATGCATCCTGAGAATAATCAGAACAAAACAATCATGAACAATCAGACTTTTCAACACTTTTCAACACTTTTCAACTAAACATGGCTAAACTGAGGTGCAGTTGCAGCGTTTGTTGATGGCTTCTCAAATCTTTTCAAGTTTGTGGAACAGAAGATTGAAATGGCTGCACAAGCCTCTCCGCTGGGTAAAGTTGTCTGAAGAATCCACTAAGCCTTTCCCCATGCTGCAGGTAGTTTCGTTCGGCAACCTGAGCAGAGAAGTTAGGTTCTCTAAGAATGAAGAAATGTGAAGACATATAATATGAAGACTACGTATATAATATTGAAGACTGTATGATATGAACGTTCAAAAGGCCGTACAGCAAAAATAATTCGATATCCATCATGGACTTGAGGAATGGTGCTGAGGCAGTGTGTATGTATGTGTGTGACTGCATGCAACTACTGGATCGCTGCGCGAGCAGCCAATCTTGCCACAGATGGTCGGACTGCAAGAGCCAGTTGCAAGCTGTGTCCCAAGGATCTTGGTTTCCTGCTTCTACTTGTGCCACCTTATTTGCCATCACGTGCAAGCAGCACTTTCACCAAATGGATGTCCAAGAATAGAGTATGCCGCAGTATGCCCCAATACAGCCGTTGAAATGGGAAATCTGTGATACCGCAGAGGATCACAAGTTCAAACTCGGTCCAGATCTTGGGCCGGGACCAACAGAGCCTTGATGTCCTCATCGCCCAATTGCAACTTAGAGGCCTTGTGCCACAATCATCCACAACAGTGCGACAACACAAAACTGACACAAACCAATGGAAATCGTACAAGGTAGCATTCGCCAGACGAGTCATTCGCCAGACGAGTCATTCTAAATGCTGTTGACCATTACACTGTCATAGAAATGAGGATCCAACCGCAACGCAACAACATTTAAAAATGCTCAAGATATCTCAAGATGCTCAAGTAAAGTATATATAAATGCAACCCTTGCTAAAATGGAGTTCGCGGCAGCAAAAACAGAAGCTGCACCAGAGCTTCAGTCGCAGAACTTCAGGTCGCGGCCACGACTGCAGGACGTTCTGCGATGTCACGGAATCCTTTGGCCATCCAATTGCTCAGCAAGGTCTTCTCCTGAAATCTTGGAGCTACAAACTCTTGACAAACTGATGCTAAGCTGCTAAACAGAAACCATCAGAAACCACTCCGTCCGTCTGTCCTTCATGGTCTTGTAAATCTGTTGCTTGTACTGGGACGGGCTGTGGGGCGGAAACATCAACTGATACGGCTTCTGCAAAGCGAATTGCGTGTCTGGTGCCCACCAGTACAGCAAGCCCTGCAACTCCAGGTTCAACGCCACATAGAAATTCTTTAATGCCATGGCGAATGCCAGAGGCATGTTGTGGAAGAAGGCCTGTTGAATCCTCAGCCCCAAGAAAAGGCCCCTATTGGAGCCTATTTGGAGCCTATTTGGAGCCTATTTGGAGCCTATTGAATCATGTGGAATCCTGGAACATTCTAAGATGACACATGGTTTGTATGGAACATCCTGAAGAAATCTGGATGCTTGTGACACTTGCCATATTCTGCTAATATCTGCTAATGATGTCATTTTGACATAGTGCCACGTGAAGGCTGTCAGGGCTGTCAGGGCTGCCAGGGCTGTCCGGGCTGTCAGGGCTGTCAGGGCTGTCAGGGCTGTCAGGGCTGTCAGGGCTGTCAGGGCTGTCAGGGCTGTCAGGGCTGTCAGTGCTGTCAGGGCAAGGCTGTCAAGGCTGTCAAGGCTCATGTATGGCATTCCCAATCCGTCTTTGGTGGTGATTACGCTGGCACAGTCTGGGATGCTTTGGCGGCAGGCAGGTGCAGCCCACCACTTCTCCTGCCAGCACTTCAGGACTTTCTTTCCATCCTTGTCCTGAAGGGACATGAAGGGACAGGTAGGGACATGAAGGGACAGAAAGGGACAGGATCACAAGGTTCACGAGTTTTCTGCGTTTTCTGAGTTTTCTTCAATGAATTTTGATCAGACAATGCCATCAGGATCCATCAGGTATGACTAAGCTCTACGAGCATACTATTTCCAAAACTGGGATTCGGTTGCCCTTGAAACGAAATGAAAGACTTTAGCACTGTAGCAGAATGACAGATGATGTTCAGGAGAATGAAGGTTGCACTACAGTCTTTCGCTAATTATGTGGTTGGATGTGGTTGGCACAGCTGTCCTACCTGTCCTACCTGTCCTACTGTACCTGACCTGTCCCTGTCCTCTAGACCATCAACGTCGCCAGTGGCTGCCAAATAGATCTGCCCTATGTCTTTCCAGCGCTCCACAGACTCGGCAACGGAGTGCAACGCTACGAAGTCAACATGGATGTAACATGGATGTAACATGGTTGGACAAGTTTGGCATGTTTGGTGGTTGAGGTCATTAGCAGCCACTACAGTAGCAGCCACTAGCAGCTCCTACCGTTCCTACCCGACGAAGTCGGTCAGGCGAAAATGCGCCTTCAAAAAAAATATTGACGAATTCATGAGAACAGGAAGTCGAATGAGTGAAATGGAAAGGAAGGACACGTCAAAAGAAACTCAGAACATTTTGGTGACTTGCAGGTCTTTGTATGTTTTAGATATGTCTTAGAATGAATCCCATCTCAAGCGGGGCCCCGCGCATCCCACGCATCCCCGCATCCGGCCCTGGCCTCGGCACAAGTCCTTAATTTGCCCAGGTCTACCTGGCGGATGTCACATCGGGAATCGGGTCATGGTTGAGGCCATGGCATCCCATTTCCTGAAGGGCAAAACCATCAGATTCCATCAGATTCCATCAGATTCCAACAATCCAACAATCCAACACTCATCCAATCATGAATAATAAGTCAAAACATATTCAATGTTGATAATGCTGTAGTGCCCTCGATCCAAAGTGCCTTGCACTCAGTGTTTTGCAACATTGGCAAAATACATTAAAACCGCCGCGCTTTCCCTCTCTCGTTTCCAGATCCTTCGATCCTTCGACAGTTTAAGATTTTAGGCTGGTTAGACCCTGCCTGCGCGACAGTGGCTGTATACATGGAAGGATTGTACCAGGAACGATTGTATGATCGAAAGTGTTCCAGCGGCAGTCCTTGGTTCCCTCTCCATAATTTCACCATTTCCAACAGACGGCCGTGCAGAGTACGACACAAGAGCCTATCGGGGGCTGGATCTCAGCAGGATCATATCCTGCTGGGGATGGCAACATTTCATGTGATGTGAACATTGATCAACATTGATCAACATTGATCAACATTGATGAGGAATAATAAAAGGATATAAAAGGTATGTCTCAAACTCGGGTACCCCAAATCACATTGCTCGTCAGAGATCGGGTATGCCCCATTTTGAGCCACTCCAACATGCGGAGTCAAAAATTATCCCGACAAGAGACCCCAAACAAAGTGGGGGAATGGGAGCATAATGTTGAGGATGATGTTGAGGATGATAATGTTGAGGGGGGTGATGAAAAGGATGATAATGTTGATGTTGCAGAAGATGAGGTGGAGGTTGATGATGTTGAGGATTAGGACGTCAAGGGGAGGAACATGATGATGTTGAGGATGATGATGTTGAGAAGGATGATGTTGGGAAGGATGATGATGGTGATGATGTTGAGGATGATAATGTTGAGGCGGGTGATGAAATGCAAGTCAGCATTTCACAAGAGCCACTTTAGACGGAAATTTACAGCAAAAATGCTGCGCCCCAGATTGAGCCCAGAACGTGGACACACACACACACACACTAGACAAGAATGGATCATTATATGATCCGGCAGGAACTGAATCCTGAAACATGCAGATTAGATACGAAACAATGACATTAACGATGCATCCTACGAATAATGGAAGTTCTTCTCTAAGCTTGGCCCCTTGCTATGTCCGAAAAAAGCAGGTACAAGTGGTTGATCAGACCACTCATCCACCGAAATGCCATAGCTTCGTTGGACTGGATAGGCAAATCGGCTCCAGTCCCCCTGCGTTATTTAGAAAGGGGGAGGACGGAAGGAAGAAAAAGAGAGAAGTTTTACATCTGTTTAGATGTTACACACACACCCGGCCAGAGCCGGGTCAACCCTGAAAGGCAAGAGGAAGAAAAAAGCGGACACACGACGGGCAGACGGCCAAAACAAGCGCAGGGGGGGGGGAGGGGAACAGACGGACCTCCAGAACCAACCTACACGGCGAAACGGACCTGACCAAAACAGCGCACACACCTAAACCCCACGACACATTACGGAGAGGCACGCGGGGAAAATTAGGGACCAAATGGGGGACTAGTTGGTGACAGACAAGGAAACCAAAACAATTAGTTAAACAACAGGATTCAGCTCCTAAACCTAGGGTTCGTGCGTTATGCCACTCCAGGCCCGTGTTCCAGTCAGCCACAAGGGCATAAAACAGCTTTCAAGTTCCAACGAATTAGATGCACGATATGTTTGACATCACCAGACAACCAAAAAGAAAAAAGACCACACCTGAAAGTCGTGTGCCTGCCTGTCGTTCATGTCATGTTTCAGGAAGTTCAGAACGGCTTCACTCCGATAGACAGGCATTTTGGCGAGGAACCCTGGGACCAACGGACCAGCGGGACAACCCTAAAAGGCTGGAAAACGGTAAGGCCAGCTGTTGCAATTTACTTAAATGAATTACCAAATTAAAATGTGTTAATTCGGAAGTCAGGACAGTCATCATTCACCCTGAAAAGGGTTGCCTCCAATGGCTCCATGGCACCATGTCGGAGCCACCATGGAAATCACACTAGACAAGAATGGATCATTATATGATCCGGCAGGAACTGAATCCTGAAACATGCAGATTAGATACGAAACAATGACATTAACGATGCATCCTACGAATAATGGAAGTTCTTCTCTAAGCTTGGCCCCTTGCTATGTCCGAAAAAAGCAGGTACAAGTGGTTGATCAGACCACTCATCCACCGAAATGCCATAGCTTCGTTGGACTGGATAGGCAAATCGGCTCCAGTCCCCCTGCGTTATTTAGAAAGGGAGAGGACGGAAGGGAGAAAAAGAGAGAAGTTTTACATCTGTTTAGATGTTACACACACACCCGGCCAGAGCCGGGTCAACCCTGAAAGGCAAGAGGAAGAAAAAAGCGGACACACGACGGGCAGACGGCCAAAACAAGCGCAGGGGGGGGAGGGGAACAGACGGACCTCCAGAACCAACCTACACGGCGAAACGGACCTGACCAAAACAGCGCACACACCTAAACCCCACGACACATTACGGAGAGGCACGCGGGGAAAATTAGGGACCAAATGGGGGACTAGTTGGTGACAGACAAGGAAACCAAAACAATTAGTTAAACAACAGGATTCAGCTCCTAAACCTAGGGTTCGTGCGTTATGCCACTCCAGGCCCGTGTTCCAGTCAGCCACAAGGGCATAAAACAGCTTTCAAGTTCCAACGAATTAGATGCACGATATGTTTGACCTCACCAGACAACCAAAAAGAAAAAAGACCACACCTGAAAGTCGTGTGCCTGCCTGTCGTTCATGTCATGTTTCAGGAAGTTCAGAACGGCTTCACTCCGATAGACAGGCATTTTGGCGAGGAACCCTGGGACCAACGGACCAGCGGGACAACCCTAAAAGGCTGGAAAACGGTAAGGCCAGCTGTTGCAATTTACTTAAATGAATTACCAAATTAAAATGTGTTAATTCGGAAGTCAGGACAGTCATCATTCACCCTGAAAAGGGTTGCCTCAAATGGCTCCATGGCACCATGTCGGAGCCACCATGGAAATCACACTAGACAAGAATGGATCATTATATGATCCGGCAGGAACTGAATCCTGAAACATGCAGATTAGATACGAAACAATGACAGTACGATGCATTGTACGAATAATGGAAGTTCTTCTCTAAGCTTGGCCCCTTGCTATGTCCGAAAAAAGCAGGTACAAGTGGTTGATCAGACCACTCATCCACCGAAATGCCATAGCTTCGTTGGACTGGATAGGCAAATCGGCTCCAGTCCCCCTGCGTTATTTAGAAAGGGAGAGGACGGAAGGGAGAAAAAGAGAGAAGTTTTACATCTGTTTAGATGTTACACACACACACTTTTTGCGCGAGCCTGCGCAGTCAAAATGCACTTGAACATTTCAGAAAAGCTGCTTTATACGGAAATTTACAGGAACAAATGCCGCCCTCCAGAAGCGGGACCCACACTTTGTGCGAGCCTGCGCAGTCGAAATGCACATCAACATGTCACAAGAGCCACTTTATACGGAAATTTACAGGAAAAATGGCGGGGCCCAGATGGAGCACCCTGATCAAGCACCGGCCTTTACTCCTACCGTAAGAACCCCTCAGTGTGGACACGCTGTTTGGGGAAAAATAACCTCCGACCATTGGCGAGGCACCGCTGTCAGCCAGAGCTGCTGTGATTGGAGGACGCATAATATGCATGCCCTCTGTCCCTGAATATCCAATACCTGGCGGTACATTGCGGTACAATCTGGAAATTTAGTAGCGCTTAACATGTTTGAACATGTTCAACATGTTAAGCTGGTGCTTAACTCACTGCTTATGAGGTGATCCTAGAAGCCACCGCCAGGATTCCTTCAGCTCATTTCTCCTGTGTTGCCTTGTCCAATCTGATTTGCAAGGGACTAAGCTAAGACAACACCACATTCACGTCTCCTGGCCGTATTCCTCTCTTGTCCTGCAAGTCATGACAATATGTCATAATCAAATATAATCAGATATAATCAAATGTCTTGATCAGTCTTAATCTCATAAATATCTCATAAGTTTCCAACTTGAGGTCTTCCAGGAAGTCTTCTACAAGATGTCTGCCCACCAAGCTGCTACCCAAATTCTCCGGGGCGAAATTCCCCAGCTCCAACAGCCAAGTTGGCAGTTCTGCATCGGCACCGTGCCAGAACTCAAATGTCACGTGTTGATGACGAGGAGCTCCACATCCTGAAACTGCGCTTCGCCGCTTCGCCGCTTCGCCCTTACCCCAAAGTCAAAAAAATAAGGGAAACAAAAACGTGTTGATGAAGCCGGTCCTCCTGTGATGTTATTGCTAACTGGATCATGTTCGCAGCCCGCAACTTTCCAAAGCTGGATCTTGCTGCTGTTGCCAACGCTGATGGAGCAGTTGTAGCCCAACTTCTCCTGAAATATGGCTGAGATGCTATGGTCCAGGACTGGGCTGTTGAATGCTGTTGATCTGGTGCATTTGTACCCCCATCCCCATCATCCCCATCATCCCCGTCCTGAACAAGTATCTGATAAATGGAGCTCACAATCCTCAAGAAATCACTGGCATTTGACAAAAACATCCGGAAATCAGGGAAATCACAGCGAACTTGACAGACTTGAAGAGTCTTGAAGCCTGTGGCCATTGGTCAAACCATCGCGGCCAATGGGATTATTGGATATTATTGGGAATGAACGAAAATTACTCTGCATGGCATGACATGGCATGACATGGCATGACATGGCATGACATGGCATGACATGGCATGACATGGCATGACATGGCATGACATGGCATGACATGGCATGACATGGCATGACTGTCTCAGTCTGTCGATCTCGGGAAGCTTCGAGTTCTTTCACCAGGTCTCAAAGCTGAGTCCCAAGAACTCGACCAAATGCCAATTGGCATGGAAATTCCATCTACAGCTACCTCAGCAGGTTTGATAAGGTTTGATAGGATGAAATTGACTAAAATGGTATAAAATGACTGAAATGACAGACAAGATCATACAAGTGTGTCTGTCACTCATCCCATTGAAACGACCTTTCACTTGACACGTTTTTTCTTCCACTACTCTTGGTAACATGTAGCAACATTTAGCGACTACTTTGTGTATCTTCACGTGCAATCTTTTGCTGCGGCACGTTTTGTCGCTCAAATTCTGGGATTGCATCTGGCAAGCAAAGACGGCTATGGACGCCGTAGACCCTAAGGGTCACGGTCGCAGCTAAAAAGATCAGCGAAACCGGTGGCATGCCAGTGGCACTTCGCGCCTTTAGCGCTGAGCCAGAACTGCAGGGCCCGTGGCCACGAAATATATCTGATCTGAAGACGATTTAGCTTTCCGAATCATCCAAAATTATCCAAACGAGCGTAAATGATGCAAATCGCTGACATTCATGTGATCGTGCCTGGTGATATTTGGCGATTGATTCTAATCATCCAGGAGCATCATGCTGTGTGACAGAACCACAAATCTTGATCCAAATTAATCCAACCACGGTACCCGCTACACAAGTCTTGGATGATCCGCTGTGTGGAAAAGTCTGAGAGTCCATCAATGGGTAATGAAGAACCCCGGCCCCATGGCCCTTGCCACACCTGACACTTGGAGAGGATGTCGGCCAAATGTTCCTGGATGAAATGAAGGGCGATATAGACCCAAAAAGGCCCTGGTTTGCTGGGAAGAATCTGACATGGACTCTGATCAGCGTCGCATTGCTGTTGAATCAGCCACATTGGATGAACATGAATGCTTCCACAACCATTCCATGTGACAAAATGATACAAAATGTAGACATGGCACAGGCATGGGATAAGAAATGAAATAAGAACTCGATCTTTTGAAACGTCTCGCCAATCTGAGACATTCTGAGACTAAAGAACAGTAAAGAACAGTCCTCCAGCTGGGCAACTCGTTGGGAGTGGAGCCCGCCCAAGAGGTCGCACTTGTTCCTATGCGAACACCAAATCAACAAATTTCCCAGAAATGTCCCAGAAATGTCCCAGGGCAGCCAGGGCACAGCAGCACCAAATCACAATACCTGTAGAGAACTGCACAGAACGACTTCCATGCGATTGCACTGCTGCCACAAGATGACATGCTTTCAGGATGTTCCACTCATTCCACTCAGCACATCTTTGCCCAGGAACTTGATTTGCTGTGCTGCAGTGTCCTGCAAGCAAAGCACCTCGCATGCAAAATCATCCAGTCAACCAACATCAACCAACTCGATTGGTGCCATCGGATCCAGCTTTAATATTCTGATGTCATCTGATGTCGAGTCTTCAGCTGCGTGAAACACCTGAATATTCGTCGCAACTCTGCTCCGAAAACTCACTTAACTGTTTTAATGCTTCCAGATGCTTTCAGATTTTGTTCGATTCATTTCGATTCAATCAA